>JAJOOO010004136.1:0-56040 GCA_029582685.1 Solanum piurae | reverse complement strand
CTTTTCATTTTGTTTATGATTTAGCTTCCGCATCAGTTTATTATCTTTAGTATGCTCATGATCATGCCAGCAGGGTTAGCTTGGGATCACTTGTGGTCCTAGGTCCCGTGTCCGCGTCTCGGGGGTAGTCTCGGGGCGTGACATAATGCATCAAAGAAAGTATGCATTAGAGCTTATATCTGAGGTTGGTATGTTAGCATCTAAACCTGCAGGAACCCCTATTGACTCCAATGTGAAACTTACATCCAAGCAGTATGATGATCATGTAAACAAGAATCAAGAAGCCTCAAAAGATCCTTTGGTAGATCAGGCAATGTATCAGAAGTTAATTGGTAAACTGTTATATCTCAACATGACTAGGCCTGATATAACCTTCAGTACTCAAACTCTTAGTTAGTTCTTGCAGTATCCAAAGAAGTCTCACATGGAGGCTGCATTAAGAGTGATCAGATACTTAAAAAGACAACCTGGTCAAGGTCTACTACTGTCTAGTTGTTCTGATGGTATGGTTACTGCATTTTGTGATGCAGACTGGGTTGTTTGTCCACTAACCAAAAAGTCTGTTACATGTTATATGATTAAGATTGGTAATTCATTGGTTTCATGGAAGGCTAAGAAACAGACTACAGTTTCAAGGAGTTCTGTTGAATCTGAATACCGAAGTCTTGCTTCTACTGTATCAGAACTAGTGTGGCTGCTTGGAATGCTGAAAGAAGTAGACACTGAAGTTCCATTGCCAGTCCAAGTATATTGTGATAGCAAGGCTGCCATACAGATTGCTGCAAACCCTGTATACCATGAGAGAACTAAGCATATTGAAATAGATTGTCATTTCATAAGGGAGAGGTTACAACAAGGTTTAATTAGTGTTAACTATCTTCCTACTCAAGAACAACCAGCTGATATCCTAACTAAAGGGCTAGCCATAGTGCAACATGAGTATCTTTTGTCCAAGCTAGGTGTGTTTAACATTTTTGCCCCACCTAGCTTGAAGGGGGCTGTTGTGATATGAAGATACTTTAAATCAGTTGAAGAAAAGTAGTAAGATCAGTTAGGGGTAAATAAGTCATTGTATGAAGTTAGTTATAACAACTTCTAAATAGTTAGTTACACAAGTTAGTTACAAAGTAGGAATGAAGAGTCTATAAATATCAACTCTTCCATCTGTGTTCAATAGTCTTTGAGCTCAATCAATAAAAGCTTTCTTCTTCTTTCTCTGCATTTACCTTCATGTTTATAGGGAGATTTTACTCTCTACAGTTTTAAGGTATTTTTATTAGTTTATAATTATATATCATAGTTGGTCATATCATATAATAATATTATGTCTTTTTGTATAGTTTTATGTGTCGTCTAATTTATCGTCTTATGATTTGCAATTATAAGCTTCCGCATGACGCCCTAATCACCTTCATAACCCAACAAGTGGTATCAAAGCACATGGTTCAATGATCCAATGACTGAATAAGATTGAAGACAAGATCAAGTGGTTTCAAATCAATTTGCAATCAACGTGATGATAATAAAAAAATTTGTGTTACTACATGTGGAGAAAAATTTCAAATATATTTCAACATATCCTGCTGCTCTATCCTTAAAGACAAAATCAACTTTCAACCCCAACAAACTTTAAAAGAAATTATTTTAATTGTCTTACAGGATCAAACCAAGAAAACCTACAAAAAAGAAATGTGGGTAATAGACTGTGGATGCTCCATACATATGTGTGGAAAGAAAGAAAACTTCAAAACTCTAAAAGATTTTGATAGAGGGTATGTGCGGTTCGAAGATAATGCAAAAGGAGAAGTAATAGAAGTTGGATCAATCACTCTCAGCTCATCATGTGATCTATCAGAATTATATCTTGTTGACGGACTCAAACATAATTTGCTTAGCAGTCAACTATGTGATGTTGGAAAAGCAAGGGGACTCGAAGTAGGCACTACATCGGTGTTCCGAACCAGCATAAAACTCTCTGAGTCTTTTACTTTTCACTTGTACTCTTACCTTTTACTGTCGTACTAATCTACATGTGAGTCGACTATCCAATCCAAGAAGTCGACTAAAGGATTTTTTTAATTCACCCCCCCCTCTTGACTTTCTCTTTCATCCCAACCAAACCTCTTCAAACTACAACCTATATAGAAATCAGCTCAATCAAACCTCCTCAAACTACAATCTGAATAGAAATCAGCCCAGCCAACAATTTTACAATAAACAGTTCATAAGGCTTAACACTCACAGACCAATAGTCACAGTTTAACAACCAATAAGCTTCAAGTATATCAATCACACATATCAAGTAGGTCATTCACACGTATCAAGTGGATTAATGACAAGTGTCCACAAAATTTGATTTAATACAAAATTTAGGGAAAAAAAACTTTCGAAATTTATGGTCTAATATAAGTGATACTCTCTCTGTTTTTAATTTATATATCATCCTTACTAAAAATAGATGGTCTTTCATATTTGTCATTTCACAAAATCAATGCATAAATAATATATGATAAATTGGATAGGATATATAATTTAGCTACTTTATTAAATAATTTACAAATTCTATTTGGAACTATATGAAATAGAGCACATATACCCTTGGATCGTTTTTCACATAAAAAATATCCCTTTGAGTTGGGGTTGCTCCCTATCACTTAATAAAATGTTTGTTTGATATGTATTATAAGGATATAGGAAGAGCACATGAACATACTAATTAAGAATTGACTAATAATCAAAGATGGAATTTGAATTTTAACATACTATAGGAAAAATTTGAAGTTGAGCTCATAATTTCCCAAGCTTTCTTGCTCTTGTTGAATTTTCCTTGCACTTGTATTAACACCAGAGCCGCAATCAACTATTCAGATTGATTTTATTGTCATTATTTCTCCAATGCTCTCCGGAATCTCCTCCAGTTCAGGCAATAGATACAGTTTTAGTTGCTCAAGCATCGGAAAATTATCACTACCAGCTGCTAATTCCCACCTTTCCAGATCTCTGCACCTATATAGATGTAGATATTTTAATTTGTGAAATACAACATCTTCATCTACTTTCCAATCTTTTCCAACGAATGGATGATTCCCATTGAGCACCTCAAGATTGGGTAAATTAGCCAGCAAATTCACAACTTCCCATGGTATACGAGTACCAAATAATTTCAACTTGTTGAGATTAGGAAGAGAAATATCTCTAGAGATAATCATCGGATCAATGTTTTCTTGTGTTTCTATGTGTAGTGTCTCCAGATCCTCTAAAATACTGAAAGAATCAGGAAGCTTAGATCCATCTAAAATCTTTCCAAGAAGTCCAGCAACGATAACAATCGAGAGAGGTAATCCTTGACATTGCTGTACAATATGCTTCCCTATTTCTACAAGTAAAGGAGGACACTGATCTTTTTTGAATAATTTTTCGGTGAATAGATTCCAACTATCTTCTGGACTTAGAAAAGACTTACTATGAGGTGGAAAATCAGGACAGCTGACATAATCAGCAATATACTTGAGCCGTGTGGTTAATAGAATTCGGCTTCTGTTGTCATCATTTGGAAATATTCTTTGCATTTGGTCCCATGCCTCAGTACTCCAAATATCAACTATGACAATTAGAAATCTCCTACCCTTCAGACCTCTATACACAATCTCCATTAATTGATCATCACTCATTTCTTGATTGATTCCGGTAATCGAAGAGGCAATTTCAAGAAGCATTTGTTTCTGATTGTAATCTTCAGAGATAGTGACCCATGCATGTTTATCAAATCGAGAGCGAATATATGCATAATCATAAACTTTTTTGGCAAGAGTTGTCTTGCCTATACCGCCCATACCAAAAATTGGTATGACAGTTAACTCGTCTGTTTGGGAACTGAGGCGATCAAATATGATGTTGAAGTCATCCTCCATTCCAACAATGGTATTTTCCTCAATTATACTTTTTTCTGATGAGGAAAGAGTTGTTGCTAATTCTGCAGATTTGCTTCCATGCTTGTTACACTCAATTACCATCACCTCTTTCCTGGGAGAATCAACATCTTTTTCCACTTTTAGCAACTCTTCCTCGAAGAATTTCGCAGCCCCTTCTCTCTTCTCTCCGCAATCTGCTAGAATGATGTTTCTTATACTTCAATCAACTTTATCTTCTGCTTTGTATATCACATCTCTGATCCTCTTTTCTATAAACTTAAGAGTTTCAATATCTTTGGTTTCCTTTGTTGTGTCGTCAAGGAAAACTTGCAGAACAGAAAGATTTTGATAGAGAGATTGAAGATGTTGTTGTGTAGAGCATCGAAAAACGAAAGATTGATTAGGTTTGAAGAGTTGTTCCAATGTATACATAAGTGAAGAAAGTGCAGCATAAGCCATTTCTCTTTGTTTGCTGGAATGACTAAAAGATAGAGATTTTCGTAACAATTATTCTGAGGCTAAGAGATTTTGTCCACGTGATTTACTTTACTTTATGGGGGACAAAGACATAGGATACTCACCCTTTATCATTTGTTTTCCAATTGGTAGGTCAACACAATCAAATTAATCAAAGGCATAATATATAAATGTGTCATTTAACTTGACCTTATGTCATATTTATGCTTCCAAATTTTTGGTGTGCACAAGTAAACACTTTAACTTGTATAAAGTTGAACATGTAGACACATGATTCATATATGACATAATACACGTAGAACACAAATTGTTATGCGTCACGTAGGACATGTGTGTCAACCAAAATTGGAGGGCATAAATATGAAATGAGCCCAAGTTAAAGGAAATATTTATGTATATGCCTTGATTAAAAGAGAGTGTGAAAGAACTACTTCATCCCCGCTACACGTATTTGAAATCTTGTTCCTAAAAACACAATAAGAATGACAGTGAATTATTGTTTTAAAATGCTTTTAAAATTTACTGGTCAAACACTAATTGTTTCTTACCAAAACTATTTTCTTTAAGAAAAATAATTTTCATAATAAGCTAATTTTAAAAGTTTGGACAAAACAAATCCTTCACTAATACATATAATTGGTAACTTAATTAATTATGACATGGTAAGTTTTACTTCCATTACCCATAATTTCTCAATTTTACTATTATAAAAGAAAGGTAAATTGACTATTTTTTTCACTAAACTATTCGATGGAAAATTTTAGTGTATTTTTCCGCTGTGCTATTTTTCTCTTTGCTTGCATTTGTGGTATGTGGTATGTATGCATTTACGATTGCAATTTGCTTTTCAAAATTAATATTCCATTCTTTTAGTTCTTTGAAAAGTTATTGCATTCGACTGAATTCTATCTCGTATCACTTGATTTTACAGGTACATTGGTGATAATTAACACAAGTGTATGTAGATGATACATGTAATGAACGCTATGATAATTTTATTCTGCCCTCAATAAGACATAAAATGTGTGTACGATGGAATAAGAATGATATTTTTCTATACAAACTTAACATGTCATGTTAAATACTTGCACTATAAGTAAAAATTAAAGAAAGCACTGCATTTTACTGTTCTCATATCCTATATACTTTTGTCACTTTTTATTTCCTCAAACTTTTGTTGCAACCTGCAGATCCTACACATGATAAACTGTAGAATTTCTCAGCTTAGGTCCAAGCTCTGAATTCAGCCATGGAAGATCCTAAGTCTAGAGAGAATATTTTGGAAGAGAAAATTTTGTTCTGTTTGTATTGATTTTCTCAATGTACAAATGCAGTGCTAAACAGCCAACTGCCCACGTGCTATCTCTAACAAACTAACAGCTGTCAACAACCAGCCAACTAACTGTTAATACAATTATTAAGCTAATTAAGCAACTCGACTAATCTAACTTCCAATACTCCTTCTCAAGCTGGAGGATGAAGAATATTAAGTACTCCAAGCTTTCTCAACAAATACTCATGTTGAGTTCTTCCAAACCCTTTTGTGAGTATGTCTGCTTGTTGATCTTTTGTTCCAATGTGATGAGTCTGCACAATTCCAGCTTTAATCTTGTCTCTGATAAAGTGGCAATCTATTTCGATATGCTTAGTGCGCTCATGAAAGATGGGGTTTGCTGCAATCTGTATAGCAGCCTTGCTATCAGAATAAACATCCACGGGTTGCTTGATGAACACATCTAATTCTGTGAACAATCCTAATAGCCAAGTTATTTCTGAGGTGGTAGTAGCCAAACTTCTATATTCTGCCTCAGCAGAACTTCTAGACACAGTTTGCTGCTTTTTTGATTTCCATGAAATTAATGATTCTCCAAACTTCACTAGGAATCCTGTCACTGATCTCCTGGTGTTTGGACATGCAGCCCAATCTGCATCACAAAAACATGTTAGAGAGTCAGCTTTGTTACTGCTCATCAATATTCCCATTCCAGGTTCTTGTTTGATATATTTCACAAGTCTAATTGTTGCATTCCAGTGAGACTCCTTAGGTGTCTGCATGAACTGACTTAACGTTTGTACAGCAAAGCTTATGTCAGGTCTTGTAATTGTTAAGTACAACAATCTTCCTATCAGTCTTTGATAAGCTGTGATATATGTCAAAGGAACATCCTCTGAGTTTCCTGTGTGTTCATCATACTCAATAGATGTGAATTTCTGATTAGGATCCACAGGTGTGGATGCTGGCTTTGCTCCTCCTAGGCCCAAGTCTGAAATTATCTGCAGAGCATACTTTCTCTGATTCAGCAATATCCCTTTGCTAGATCGAAGAATCTCTATTCCAAGGAAATATTTCAACTCTCCCAAGTCTTTCACCTTGAATTTATGATGCAACACCTCTTTGGTTTCATGAATTAGATCATCATTGCTCCCAGTAATCAGTAGGTCATCTACATAGACTAAGATCACCACGATGTCATCTCTTCTTCTCTTGGTGAACATTGAATAGTCATATAAGCTTTGGCAATACCCTGCAGCTATCAATGCATTTGATAGTTTGATGTTCCATTGCCTTGATGCCTGTTTCAGGCCATACAATGATTTCAACAACTTACACACTTTGGCCCCTCCTTGACCTTTGAAGCCTTGTGGAGGCTCCATATACACCTCCTCAAGTAAGTCACCTTGCAAGAATGCATTGTAAACATCCATTTGAGATAAATTCCAACCTCGTGAAGCTGCCAATGCAATGATGGTTCTGACAGTGACCATCTTGGTCACCGGAGAAAATGTTTCATGATAATCAAGGCCCTCTTGTTGACTGTAGCCCTTGGCAACCAATCTTGCTTTGAACCTTTCAATCTCTCCATTGGCTTTGTATTTCACCTTGTACACCCATTTGGAACCCACTGCATTTTTACCTTTTGGAAGGTCAACCACTTCCCATGTGCCATTGTCTTCTAGAGCCTTAATCTCTTGTTTCATTGCATCCACCCACCTAGTATCCTTGGAAGCTTCTTTATAGTGGTGTGGTTCTGTGACTTCAGAGATTTTTGCTACGAAACTTCTACAATTATCAGATAATTTGTGATATGAAACACAGTCAGTCAAGGAATATGTAGTAGCCAAATTGGCTTTCCCTTTCCCTGTACTGATATAATCTCCATGCCAAAGGGGTGCTTTAGCAGTTCTTGCTGATCTTCTTGGAGCAATCTGCGCCACATTTTCCTGAGAACCTGGGACTATCATTTGTTCAACCTCATCAGCAGTATAGTCAACACTAGGAGATGAGACTACATCATTATCATCAACCTCAGGGACAGTAGTATCAATATCATGACCATTTCCAGTAGTTGTAGTATCATGTATAACATCAACAGTAGGCATAGAAATAGTCTCATCAATAGCTATGTTTTCATTTGTAAACACTGGATCTGAATGAATGTCATCATAATGATGAGGTAATGTAGGATCAGTATTATTCTCCTTAACATGGCTCATATCAAGGAATGGATCAGGTTCATTAGAAGAGGTCTGGCCAAAAGGAAATAAGTGTTCCTTGAATACTACATCCCTACTAACAAAGAACATTCTGGTTGCAAGGTCAAGAAGCTTATAACCTTTTTGAGTAACAGAGTACCCCAAGAAAATAGCTACCTTGGCTCTTGCCCCAAACTTATCAGTCTTGACTGGGTTGGTAGCATAACACATGCAACCAAATACCTTCAAGTGACTGAACAAAGGAGTTTTTCCATATAATAGTTCGAAAGGAGATTGACCCTTCAACACATCACTGGGTAATCTATTTATCAGATAAACAGCTCCTTCAATGCATTCACCCCAATATCTGGCAGGAATATTGGCTTGAAACTTAAGAGCTCTTGCAACACTTAGGATATGTCTGTGTTTCCTCTCAACTACCCCATTTTGTTGAGGAGTATGAACACAACTACTTTGATGAATAATACCATATGAAGTAAATAAATCAGTACAATTTTTGTTAAAAAATTCAGTACCATTGTCCCACCTAACAATCTTCACAACAGATGCAAACTGAGTCTTTATTTGAGATAGAAAAGTTCTAAGCACCACAATTACATCACTTTTCAGACTTAACAAGTAGATCCATGTAAATCTAGTATGGTCATCAACAATAGTGAGAAAATAATGTTTGTTGTCATGGGTAGGAGTCTTGTAAGGACCCCATACATCCATGTGCAGCTACTCAAAGGTATCATGCTTCTAGTAGAACTACTAGGAAAAACCAATCTACTCTGTTTAGCTAGTGGACAGACTGGACAGTCATTGTTTACAGCGAAATTCAAGTCTTTATTTTGTAGGAAACTTAAACTCTTCGTAGTCTTAGTTGATGCATGTCCTAGCCTCTTATGCCATAGATTTCCATCAGTGCATCTTCCTTCTACAACTGCATTATTTACTGAAGTAGTCATATCCTTCTTACGATTATCTTGCTTCAGAACATACAAGCCACATTGTTCCTTACCAATCCCCCTCACCCTGCCACTGTAAAGATCCTGAAATACACAGAAATCAGGAAAAAAAGTGACAGATCAGGATACTCTTGGTCAATTTGGAAACTGACAACAAATTATATTTGAAGTCTGGGACATAAAGCACATTATCCACCAACATATTCTCAAGAAATTCTGCGATTCCAATATGTGTTATATTAGATTGTCCTCCATTAGGCATATTTACTTGTGGCTTACTATTGATTTCAGTCTTACTCTTTAGCATGTTATAGTTAGCAGTAATATGGTGTGAAGCACCTGAATCCACAATCCACTCTTTAGAATATAGGTCTGCCATTAAGGAAGTAGCAATACCTGCCAGATTGCCTTGATGCTCTCCAGTGTCCCTTTTAGCATGTAACATCCCCAAAACCTGCTTGTGTTGTTCTTCTGTGAAAGAATAATATTGGCCATTGTGGTAGTATCTTGGTTGTTCACCTTTGCAGTAGTGTCCAGGAGTTACTCTCTCTTGTGCTACAAAACTTCTGCCAACATTTGTATCCATAGCAACTATATTAGTCATAGCAACTGCATTAGCCATAACTTTCTTCCCTTTCCAATCTTCTAGATAACCAATCAGCTGGTAACATTTCTCCTTCAGATGCCCCTTGAGACCACAATGTGTGCATTGCATGAAAGGTTTCTTCCCTCTATATGGTTGTTCGCGACCAACCTGCATAGCTATCAGATCACCTCTTCCTCCTCCTGTTATTCCAAATGAACTGGACATGTGTCCTTCATCTTCACTTATCATGGCATAAGCCTGGTTCAATGTAGGCTCAATTGTTTTCATCAGAATTTGTCTTCGCGCTTGTTCATACGATTCGTTTAAACCAGAAGGAAATTGAAGTAACCTTTGTCGCTGTAAGTGTTCGATGTAATCCTTCGATTTTGCACAATCACAACCTGGTGAAGGCACTAAAGCATCATATTCAGCCCAAAGCTCCTTCAATTTGGTGAAATATGCAGCCACAATGTCAGTCCCTTGAGAAATTGTAGCTATTTCTCTATGCAATTGAAAAATGCGAACTCGATTCACTTTATCGAATCGCTCTTTGAGATCTTCCCAAACCAGATGTGCATTTGATGTGTATACAATTCCACTAAGGAGATTCTTCGACACTGTGTTCATGATCCAGGACAACACAATCGCATTACATGTTTCCCAATCTTCATGCAGATCTGCACTGAATTGATCCTTTCTGCTAGTGCCAGTTATGAACCCCAATTTTCTCTTAGCTTGTAAGGCGATACACATCGATCTTCGCCATAGTCCGTAATTATTTGATCCGGTTAGTTGTGTTGGAATCAAAGTTGATCCCGGAGTATCCGACGGATGAACGTACAAAGGATGCGTATGTGCGAGCTGTTTCTCAGTCTCCATTTTCGCAGAGCTCAAAAATTCTCAGTAAAGAGCTCAAAATTCTCAGAAAAGAAAAGAAGAAAAAAAAACGTGCAATCCAGTCACACCTGCTTTGATACCATGTAGAATTTCTCAGCTTAGGTCCAAGCTCTGAATTCAGCCATGGAAGATCCTAAGTCTAGAGAGTATTTTTGGAAGAGAAACTTTTGTTCTGTTTGTATTGATCTTTCTCAATGTACAAATGCAGTGCTAAATAGCCAACTGCCCACGTGCTACCTCTAACAAACTTACAGCTGTCAACAACCAGCCAACTAACTGTTAATACAATCATTAAGCTAATTAATCAACTCAACTAATCTAATTTCCAATAAACTGTAATGACTCCAAGAGCACATGAAAATCTAAACGAACATGCAAACGGGGAAACTGGCTTTTCAATCACACATTATGAGCTAAATTAGAATGTTCTTTAATTGAAAAGAGCAGCACTACTGATTGATCACCCCTGCTAGCACCTCAACATTGATTATTCTGTAAAGTATATAAATACTCATCATAACATACAACTGCTGAGCTGATTACCATTATTGCAATATACATAGTCTTCAATGTCTAGGCAATTAACACAAATGCTTCAATAAATTCAAACCCTAAAATACAAACGCGACATTTAAAAATTTAATAAAGGGGTAGGAAAAAAAAACCAAACCTCTGCGATGAAATGGAACTTTGCACACGGGACAATTGGACCCAGATTTCATACCAGTCTGAATACATAAACTGCAAAAACGGAAAATCAAATTATCCTAATTCCCACTCAAAAAAAAAAACATTTTGTCATGGACTTCACTTACTTGCAAAATACATGATTACATGTAAGTGAAATAGCAGAATTCAACAGACTCAAGCTGTGAACATAGACCAAAACGAAAAGGAAACATTAAGATTATACAAAATCAAAAAGAAAAAAAAATGTTAACGATGAATTGTACCAGATGGGGCATTTGAGCTCTCTTCCCATTCTTTCAAGGTGCGAAATGTCTGCCATTTTTTCCCCAATAAATTCTCGATTTCTTCGTAATTTACAAAAACTGCGACTTGTGACTTGTGAGAGAAGCTGAATAGTGAGATGTGAATAATAATACTTAAATGTTAGCAGCACAGGTGTTTTATATTTTTGGGGGAAAACAGGGAATTATTTGAAATTTTAGTGAAAGCGCGCTTATTCTGTCCCGCCACAACATCTGCATTTTTCGCCCTCCTTCCATTCGGGGCGTCCGACCCATTTACCCTCCTATGTATAATTCGGTATTTACATTCCTTTTTCTTCTTTTTTTTCTGGCATTCCTTTGTAGCTAGGCATTTTCAATCCTAATTTTTGTTTTATTCTTTAAATATAAAGTTTTCTATTTTTAGAAACAACCAATGTTAATTCAATTCTCTATTTTACCCTAAAAAAGGAATAATTTTCTCTTATTATTTCTATTTTATTTTTATTTTTATTTTCTTATTTCATAATATAAATCTCTTCTTCTTTTTCTCCAAATAATCACCTTATATAATTTTCATGTAATATAAAATTTTATTCTTTTCAAATTCTTTATTTAATATAAAATTATATTTTATTTCTAAATTTTTAAATAACATAAATTGCAAATAAATATTATATATTATACATATTAATGGACAATTCACAAAAAAGTGAATTCATTAATTTAATACAATTATGTAAACATTACATAAATACTCAAGTTTCAAAATCAGTACGTTGCTCTCATAAATGCTCTATTAATGCATTACAGAGATCAAAATGAGTATTTCTTTGGATCATATACTAATTATTTTTTTCTGAATATTGGTGAATTTGGAAACGACCTACTGATTACTAAATTATTGTTGTAACTTTTTAAATTATTACGGTATGTATTGTCACAACCCAAAGTACATCCTAGACGTGGCATATCATATGAGGCCCTACACAAGCCACTTGACATGCATACACACAATATAATAGACAGAAGTAGAGAATCTCGTATGAATATGAAATTTGACATAAAAGCGGAAATCTAACATATCTTGACAAGTCATTCTAATATATCAAAGAAGTGGTCGGGACGTAACTCGTACACCACGTACAACATCCGAAAACTAATGACACAAGAAAAGTAAAGTAAAGGTGGCATGGTCCTCGGAACATGATGACTCACCAACTCTTCAAACTTCGAATGATCAAGCCACTAGTCACGTGCGGGAGGAGAGGAAGCGTTGCAATGTATACATTATTAGACAATGTAGGCACAAGTATGCATTAGTATATGAAATGTAATACGTATGATGGATATACGTAAAAATACGAAACATGATTATAAGGGGACATAATCTAAAACATAATATGCATGACCAAGATAAACATAGTAAAATCATTTAAAGAAGAATCGTAAACCATGAACATGATGAATAAATCTAAAAATCATGATGAAAGCTTCATAAAATCTTTGAAAGTTACTTAGTTCATTTTGTGGGATATTAACTTTAATTGATAATAGACCATGTGAGCTACAATGGAATCCAATGTAACTCTCATATCTAGATGGGAGAGTCTACTTGCCAATGGAGAACTTTGTATCATGATTCATAGGCTATTTGCGGATCCACTAGCTAGGTCATTTAAGACAATCCTACGGGGGCACGTAGTTGGGAACTAGAGGGTGCTACTAGAGACTACCCTATTTGAGCCTCCATCTCATAGTTCTCTCGGTGCTAAGTTAAATTCCAACAGAATTACTCATAATCATAAACATATCATTACACATGGAAAAACATAATTTAGTTACTAATACAAGTTTAAATCATCATACAGTAGCTCCTTAAACCATGTGTGAGAAAACCTTTCACCCTTAATGTGAGAAAATCTTTCACAATTTTCATTGATGCTTATCTTAAAGAAACCTAGATCATATAACATTCTTTTTTATATATCATGCACAACCTTCATAAAAACATCATTCATAGATTCATAGTTTCTTCATCAATTTATGTCTTTAAGAGTTCATAGTCAAAAATCATGATCAATGCATGGGTTCATATGAAATCAATTGAAAATCATGTAATTGAGTCAAAACAATAAATAATAAGATCAAAATCAAATATCGAATCAACACAATTAGAACCCATGGAGAATTGAATTAAAACCTAATCAAATTGATGAAATTAAACTTGGAGAATTGAGAAATTCTCGGAGCTCAATGGGTGAATGGAACCCATTAATGAAATCCTAAATACATTGATTATCAAAGCCCAAAAGCAATGGTGGAATATGAGACTTGAAGCTTGAAACTCTAATCTTCTTCTTGGACTTGAGAGACTTTTGGAGAGGATGAATGTGGATGAGATTTGGAGATTTGAGTGAATGAGAGGGTATGGGTAGATTTAGAAATAGAAAGGTAGTTATAGGACTTAAAATTAAGGTCAAAACGACATAGTATAGGCATTAAATGCATAGAAAAATACTCAAATACCCTTAATAAACATCTGTTAGAAGACACCTACGACTCCGACCTACAATTCGTAAGAATTCCTACGGACCATCCTAGTCAGTTGTAGGATAAACTACAGAGGGACAAAAATCCTGAACAATTGAATGAGAGCCTTCTACGAATCAATGACTCCCCTACAGTCCGTAGGCCTCTTCCCGAAGAACCCTTCTTCCAAAAAAAATCACAAAGTCATAGACCTCTTCGATGGATCCATTCCTACGGGCTATAGAACTTTCTACAAAACGTCATGGTGGTCTGTAGGAAAGTTAAGAGACCCAAAATTTGTCATCCCTTCAAGACCCTTCCTACGACTCCTTTCTACAAGCCATGTGACCTTCTATGGTTCGTAGGTGGGCTCATAAGAACTGATCCAGTGCTAAGTTTCTGTGAAATTTCTCATTCCACTCGACTTTTCAATTTTCAAGGTGTTGCAATATCTCCTCCTTGGGAATATTCGTCCTCGAATGAGACTCAAGTTAGCATGAATAGAGTAGGAGAGAAACTAACAACCCTAACATGAATGCAATTCTTATCATAATGCACATAAAACATCGAGAAGCACTCCAAGCTAAATCATAACGTCAAAAATCAAGTTTTTCATGAATCATGATGCATATGGAAATATGAGAATGACTAAACACTTGAATCTAAAAGAATGAACCATGAGGAACTAATACCTCAGGCTAAAATAGGAGTGGAGGGAAAAATATGAGGATACCAGGACATCATATTGGCTTCGACCTCCCAAGTAGCACCATCAACTAATTGATTCTCCCAAAGAACTTTCGTAGAAGCAACTTTCTTATTTCTCAACTTCCAAACTTGTCAGTCTAAAATATCAATCGAAACCTCTTCATAAGAAAGGTTTTATGTAACTCCTAATCCTTCTAAAGGCACAATGGACGGCAAACCTCCAACACATTTCTTCAATAAAGAGACATGGAAAACTAGATGCACTGATGCTATATCATTAGGTAACTCAAGTTCATAAGCAACTTTGTCAATAAGCCTCAAAATATGATATGGTTTTCAAGTAGACTCAATCATCAATTTTAAACTCAAGTTCTCTTTTTCTAACATCGGCATAAAACTTTTAATTGACTTTGAGCCGTTTTCAACCTTTCGCGAATAAGTCGAACTTTTTTCATAGACTCATGCACCAACTAGGGCCCCATCAAAGCAACCTCACTAACTGCAAACCAACCAATAGAAATCCTACACCGCTTACCATACAGAGCCTTAAACAATACCATCCCAATGATAGAACGATAGATATTATTATTATAAGTAAACTCAATCAAAGGCAAATGATCATCACAATTACCCTTAAAATCAATTACACAAACTCTTACATATCTTTCAAAGTCTGTATGGTACGCTCGACTTGTCCATCAGTCTGAGGGTGAAAAGTCGTGCTAAGTTTCACTTGAGTACCAAGACCCTTTTGAAATGACTTCCAAAATTAAGATGTAAATTGAGTGCCACAATCGGAGATAATGGACAAGGGCACTCCATACAACATTTTTGATAACGCTCAAACTACTCTCTAAAATAAATCCAAAGAATAAGCGATCATCGTCAATAAAAATTACCCAACTAAGAGTCGAAGTTGAATCCCACAGAGAGTGATATAGTGCTAGGAATTCTATCAAGAAATTTAGAATGTAAATCAATTCATTTGCGGCAATTAAGAACAATGGGTGGATGATTCCACCAAATTTACGAAAAGGATTTTGGTATCAATAGTTGTTGACACCCAATTTTGACCCTCCCCGATGATAATTAATTTCTGAGCTTCTTAATTTTTGAACGATTTAGAATAATTAATTTTATAAAAATCCAAATATTTTTCAAGCTTATTTTAAAGTAAGTTTAGTCATTTTATAATTTTAAATGATAAATATGTTTTATATAATTTTGTACGTAATTAGTATATTTTGTGAATATTCGAAAATCATCTCAAAAAGATTTTAGTTTTAGTAAAATATTTTGTCAATTAGTTTGGTTTAAGTAATAGTTTATAGTTTTAGGTTAATTAGTTTATAATTAAATTAATTATTTTATTTCGTTAAGTTTAAGAAGTTTATTAATTAATTTACGTTAATTCATCTTACTTAACTTTTAGCTAATTTCAGTCATTAATTCAATTTGGCTAAATTATTAATTCACTTAGCTATATCTTACTTTAAACCCACCAATAGACTTTAGTTTTGGGCCCTTCTTTAAATTTTCAGTAGCCCACTCCATTCCCACCTCCAATTGACCCACCCAGCCCATTTCTTTTCCCCTTAACCCAGCCCAATCCTCCTCTTAAACAAAGAGACCAGAAGAGATTCCAGACGTTTCCAACGTCAAACTCACTCCCTGGACGCGTCCTGCAATTTTTGTTTTCTTCCTCCAACGTCTCTCTCTCCAAATCGCAGCAGCAGCAGCAAAAAGGCACCTGCAATAGCCGCGAGATGAGGCCACGTCACGCACAAGAAGGACAATCGATCAATCCCAAGCGTCAATTCGCCCTTCCTCTTTCAGAATGGATTGAAATCGCAAGGAAATGATGCTTGTCCGAATCGGTGAAAGGATTTTGGATTTTGAATTTCGAACGGTCCCTTCTCATCGATTTTTTCATCCGTTTCCCCTCAACTTTGGAATGCTAATTTCCTTGCTATATATGTTTCTTACTGTTTACTATTGAAGGGGGAAGAAAAAAAAAAGAAAAAATATTGGAGGAAAGTTGGATTAATATTTGAGTAAGCTAACTAAGAACAACCTAAGCAAAGCTAGCCAAAAGACATACCAAATACATTTTAAGAAAACAGAGGAGATAGCTAACTTCGGTGCTTGAGCCCGACATTTTGCCCGACTTTCTTGATCGTTGTTCGAGTCGAATCTGTGTGGTGGAGGTTGTCATTGCTCTGCTCGTTTTTGTCTCAAATCGCTGCCCCAAAAAAGGTAATTTCTTTTCGATCTTAACTCATTTTAGCCGGCATTTTGTTTGCAATCTGAAGTTTACTGTTATTTTTCTTGTTCTTCCTCGCTCACATGTTTCTTTCCCTCTTCGGTTTATTATTGACATTTAATGATCGATTATTCTGATGCAAGTTGATATGTGTTGTGTTGGTGACTGTTTGAAGTTCATATGTTGCATTGTCCACTCGTCCAAATGATTTCGTGATTCCAAGATGATTTTAAGTTTGGATTCTATCATGAATATGTCACTGAATTAGTTCATTTTTGCTTACATGTTGCTCTTTCTTCGAGTGTTTATTTATTTTTATTTTTATTCTGATTTGTTTTTGTTAGTATTGTTGTTCGTATAGAGATGGAATATCAAACTAGTTGATGGGTTGATTGTCTGTAACATATTCACCGTAGATACTTTGGTCTGTTTTCCTCTATCTGCTGGATCTTCATAGTCAGCTTTAGTCTAGACTTTCCTTGCTTTCAACATGATCACAATAGGCTGCCCAAATGTCTTTCTTGTCTAAGTTTTGATCTGATGGTCTTGTATTTGTTCTCACCCTTGTCTTCTCTATATTCTCAAGCTCATTTATGCCATATCCCTGCATGTTTTCCATAGCACTTATACATGAGTTAAATTTGTGGGATCGGTTTGATGTATTTTTGCATCCCTAAAATGATTTGGGTGCTTCAAATTTAATTTCTAGTGACTAAGTTTTAAGGCTACTCATATTTCTTTGAGATTTGCATGTTATTCCTCTGTTTTGGGTGGAGGCTTAAGTGACATCATTTTTTTTTCATGCCTACTATTTTGCTCATGATCAAATGCTTAGGTTTGTTCCATTTTATTAACACATGGATTTATTATCATCTTTGTTTAGCTTTGTGTCGCATCTTAGGCTTAAATGGCATATATTCCTACAGTTCACTCCATTTTTATTAATAGTTGACACCTTATCATTTGTCTTCACCTAGATAATTAGGCATAAACCCATTACTCATTTGGTCATCGCTAGTCTAATTGCCTATCTGTGACCATATTTCTAGCACTTCATCTTATCATATGAGAGTCAATTTAATTCTAGGAGAAAGATTTCTTGGACATTGTATGCTTTCCTTTTGTCACTTTTGCATAATATTGGTACAGTGAACTAACCACATGTATTTTGCCTTATTTCAATTTTATATGCCTTAGTTATATTATAGAATTTTAAAGTATGCTTCAATTTCTAATTTCCATCTTCTTCTTTTTATTTCTTTTCTATACATGAATGACTCTTCCCGAGTCTTTGAAGACTCCCTCTCCTTGCATTTCGCGGATTGGGCCTTACCGGCCCAATTTTATATTTTCTATCGAGTCCAAAATAGCTGATGAACATGTTAAAGGCAGTACAAAGGGCTGGAAATTGAAAATACATTCCGAAAAAGCTGAAAATAGGCTGAAATACAGCTTGTATATAGTGGTATATGTCAATATACATGACGAAAACATTGAAATACAGGTAAAAAAATATCAGAATACAGGAATACAAAGTTCAGACAAAAATACAGGTTTCGGAAGGCCCAAAATTGATTGGACACAAGTCGTATACAACAGTATACATCAAATGTATATGCTGAATTTTGAAGGGAAAAGGGCCCAAAAGCCTATGACAATTTTCAGCAGGCCCAACAACAGAATTTTAATTAAATAGGCCCAAAGTCATTGTTTTGGGTCATTTCTAGTGTTAGGACAGGTTCCTAAAGTTGGGCCAAAAACCCAAATTTGATATCTTCCTCCCTTGCTCTTTATTTGTTTATTATGTTGACTAATCATTTATCTTATGGTTTAATTTAATTAAATTCCCAAGGACGGACATGTCATTTTATTTTTCAAATTAAGGTATATTTTATTACTTAGTCCTTATTTTAATATTAGTCTTGTCACCTAAGTCGCTCCCCTTTAGAAAAATTCCCCTTTTATGTCATCTCCTCTTAAGATAATTGAAATGACAAAAATAATAATAAAATATAGATAAAAAAATGATAATAATAAAAAATGAGTTTCTTTTACTTAGTTAAACTTTCAAAAATTAGTCAAAAGTCATTTTTAGTCAAATCGCCGGTCAACCGCGAGTTAGCGGACATTTCGAGGTCCTAATACCTTCTCGGAATGTACATTGAACTTCGAACCTTTTTTCAATTGATTTTATCTGTTTGAGTCTTTTGAAAACTTTAAAAAAAAATCGTGGTGACTTTGTTTCTTTTGGAAATTCGATTTCTCTTAAACTATAACTTTAGTCGATTTTTCGAAACAAGTCATTTTTCTTTCATTTATTTTTTGAGTAAAACAATAGTCACAATTAAACAAAGAATTTTGAAATTCAAATAAGCATCAAGCAATCTAGGGGTGCTGGGATTGGAAATCAATTTCACATAGGGGTAATTATGTTGCTCAATAGTGCTAAACATCCATAGATAGGCCGAGTCATCTTCAATGACACTAATCTTCTTTCGATCTCATAGCATCAATGCATAGAATCTCCTTTCGGTCTCATCTATGTGTATAACTAAATAACTCAATACCTTACACTATTCTCTCTTTCGAGCAGAATCTGGGCAAATAGACCCGATCCATAATCTTCTTTTCTAGCAAACTACAGACAAACCTAAATTGCAAGTATCAAACTAATCTCTCACTCCAATTTATTTATTTCGAGCGTTAATTGGAGATCAAAAATAGGATTAAGTTTGCAACCTTAATCCATAAGTTAACTCCATGCTAATTAACCCAAATTCATGGATGAGCAGGAACAAAACAGAGCAAAACACAATATCCAATCCCATAATTGCACCCCTAGACTTTGGAGTTTTAGCCACCCATCACAAAATGTAAAGAAATTATACCTTTCATGACATCAGCCATGGATTATATAAAATTAAGAAATTATAACGAATACCCTCTTTGATTTCAACTTCAAATTATAAATTTCAAGAGAAAAGTTGAAAACTCCCAAAACTAAAGATATTCTTCACAAGCTAAAAAAATTCTCACTCTAGAAAAGTCTCTTCTAAAACTCACTTCAAAAGTCTCTCAAAAAAATATGTTTTTTCTCTCTCCTTTGGTCTATTTAATATAGTTTTTAAAAATTTGGCCCAAAATTCACGACCACTTCGGCGATGTTAGTTGGGCTTGTTGATGAGTGGTAGATTTTAACTCATTTAAGGTCCATTTAGCTCAATAATTGATGTCTTCAATGCCTAACTTTGTCCTTTTCTAATCGAATATTGATGATTTGCAGCTATGAAGGTAATTGGACATGGCAATGACTGATGTTTGAAAGAATGACCAAAAATACAAAAAGAAGTGTAAAGTGAATATTGTTGATCGCCTAACATGAATGGCGGATTGCCAACTAGAGCACGACCTCGCCCAAATTTGTCAGCGCATAGCATGAATGACGGATTTAAGTAATTGCTCGAAAATTCCCCTCATTAGGGCAGTTTAGTTAAAGCTTAGGCCATACTTATATATGTGAAGAGTACTTTACATAATGACTCTAAGATGCTTCTCAACTTTGCTTGTGGAAGCAATATTGTAGAAACTTTTGATGAGTTAACGGAACTACTAGACACAATTACTTCAAATAATTTGAAAGGGTAGGATGATCTACTATTCTTAAGAAAGTTGGTGTCTTAGAAGGGCTTCATTCAAAATGTCTTTATTGACTAACTAAGTCAGTAAGATACTCGTGGACTACTTAGGATATGAAAACACTATCTACTAAATAAGCATAGTAAATAAGCACACTATCTACTGAATCAGAATGTGCAATATGGTAAGACTATAATCCAAATGGGAGGAACAATCCTAATTTTGGTTGGGGTCGTAACAAAGGGAATAAGGGGAAAGCATGCTTTAGGGTAACTATCAGCAACAACTACCACCATAACCCAAAAATAAAATCACAATATGTTAGTGAAAAATTACAAGATAACAAAAAATACAAGATTACAATTGAAAATAAAATGAAGAAATAAAAATCTCTTCTGGATGAGGCGTGGATATCTCGTTCTCTTTAAGGAAATTCAAGCCCACTGCAGCAAATATTTTTCACCGGTCCAGCAATAGTCCTTCTTGACTTGTCCCCTCTAGGATACAACATCCTAATCACAACTCAACAACTCTGGACAAGAGTTGAGTCCAAAACTCCACAAAAAGAACGTCTCCCCCTTCAACTAATAAGAACTCTCTTTTTGACAAACTTTATGCACTCTATATTTTCTTGTGTGTACCAAACCAAATGAAGACCACCACTATTTATAGTTGAGGAAGTCTTCCTAGGAATAAATAGGAAGATAATGGGGTAGTAAATAGTGAAGATAAATTAGCTTTAAAAATTGCATAGGTTACAAGGATAATGGAGGAATAAAGAATGAATTAATGGTGAAGGCAACCAATGCACTAACGTGCAAATGAAGGAGTTGCACAACGGCCATAACAACGACCAAAAGATGCTACCAATGCTGTCAGAAAAATATTAAAGCTTTTCTCACAAGCTTCAGACCATTGAAACTTAACTGTCTTCTGAGTCAACTTGGTCAAAGGGGACGAAATAGATGAGAACCCTTCTACAAAACTTCTATAATATCCAGCCAACCCCAAGAAACTCCTAATATCAGTTGGATATGTGTGGGTCTAGGACAATTCTGGACTGCCTCTATTTTCTGGGTATTAACTCTAATTCCATCACCGGAAACAATGTGGCCTAAAAATGCCACATACTCAAGGAAAAAATCACATTTAGAGAACTTAGCATACAACTCTCTATCCTTTAGAGTTTGGAGAACTATTCTGAGTTGGTTAGCATGATCTTCCTCATTCCTCGAATAGATTAGAATGTCATCAATGAACACGATACCAAACATATCTAAATAAGGCTTGAATACTATATTCATAAGGTCCATGAATGCTACAAGCACATTGGTTAGACCGAACGACATGACCAGAATCTCATAATGCCATAACAGGTCCTGAAGCTGTCTTTGGAATATCACATTCCCTTACTCTTAACTGATGGTAGCCAGATCTGAGGTCTATCTTAGAAAAACAAGTGGAACCCTGAAGCTGATCGAAAAGATCATCAATTCTCAGAAGAGGATACTTATTCTTGATAGTAACCTTGTTCAACTGGCAGTAATCTATACACATTCTAAGAGAACTATCTTTATTCCTCACAAATAAGACCGGAGCACTCCAAGGTGAGACACTTGGTCGAAAAAACCCTTCTCAAGGAGATATTTCAACTACTCTTTTAACTCTTTCAACTCTGCTGGTGCCATTTTATATGGCGGAATATATATAGGACGAGTATCGGGAAGAAGATCTATATCAAAAACTATTTCTCTCTCAGGAGGGACTCTGAGTAGATCATCTGGAAAGACCCCAGGAAACTTACTCACAATAGGAACTGACTCAATATGAGGTGTCTCAACACTATAATCATTAACTCGGACTAAGTGATAGACACACCCCTTGGAAACTAACTTTCTCGCCTTAAGGTACAAAATAAAATGACCCTTAGGCACTACTGAACTGCTACTCCATTCTATAACTGGCTCATTAGGAATTTGGAACCTAACAACTCAAGTTCTACAATCAATGGAGGCATAACAGGCATGAAGCCAGTCTATACCGAGAATAACATCAAAATCAACCATGTCCAACTCAACTAAATCAACCATGGTGCTTTTGTGATTGATGGAAATAACACAATCACGATAGACTATCTCAGCTAGAATAGACTCACCAACAAGTGTAGAAACACTGACGGGCTCACGAAGTTTCTCAAGAAGAACACCGAAATTCATTGCAACATAAGGAGTTACAAAGGATAAACTCGCTCCTGGATCTTACTAAGCATAAACATTAAAAGTAAAGACTTTGATCATACCAGTGACAACATCTGGAGAATTCTCTTGCTCTTGACGATTTGTGATAGCATAAAGGCGGTTTGTTCCTCCGCCAGTCCCTGAAGTAGATCCTCTAAGTGCAACTCTGTCTGGTGGAGAAACTGAAGAAGATTGGGCTCTATTGACCCTATTTCCATTGCCCTACCTATTCTTAGGACACTCTTTCATGAAGTGTCCCTCTTGACCGCACTTGAGACATCCTGTAGAGCCATCACAACAAGCACCTGGGTGGTTCCTACCACACTTAGCACATGTAGGAGTCTAATTTCCTCTTTGTGCCACACTACCTTGAGGCTGAGCAGGTCTAGCCCTGAAATTCTGTGAATTCTGACTATTATATTCACCTTTGTTCCTTGGTATAAGTGCACTAGTAGATGATAGAACAGGTCCCTTTTGCTTATGTTGAAAGGAAGAACGGTTCACATTACTCCTTTGCTGCCCGAACTCATTCCATGTCTTAGCCTTTTTGTTTCTGAATTCTTCCCTATCCCTCAACTTCTCTTCCTCAACCTACTGCACATAAACCATAAACTTTGCTATATCCATGTCCCCTATTGGCATAGCTTCCTTGCCCTGCTTGCTTGACAGACTAGACAACCCAACAACAAATAAACTCATCCTGCTTCTCATATCCGCAATCATCTCCGGAGCATATCGGGAAAGTTAGGTGAACTTCAAACTATACTCATGAACACTCATAGGTTCCTTCTTAAGGGTAAGAAATTCCAGTACCTTGGCTTCTCTCAGTTCACGGGGAAAGAAATGCCCCAAGAAAGCACTCTCGAACACAACCCAACTCAAAACCGGTGCATCCTTAGCCCTACTCTTCTTCCACTAGTCAAACCAAGTCCTAGCAACACTGTTCAGTTGATAGGCGGCTAGTTCCACTCGCTCAGCATCGGCAACATGCATAGCATCAAACACTTTCTGCAGTTCCTCTACAATATTTTTCGGATCCTCTGTGGTGCTTGAACTAGTGAAACTCAGAGGATTAATCCTTAAGAATTCACGGATCCTCGAAGTATCAGCCACTTCCTATCGAGCCCCTCTTTGTTGCCCAACCTGGTTAGTCACATCTTGACTTAGCTCTCAGATTGCTTCCCTAAATTCAGCATTGGTTACCTCTCCTTGGGGTTTCACTTCAGGTGCATTAGGTACCCCATATTCCTCGACATTACGCCTAGTAGGATGACCTCTGATAGCTCTTCGTGGAGACATGATTTGAAAGACACACGCAAACACAAGTTAGAAAGAAACTATCATATAGATAAACTCTATCGCATGAAATGAATGTGGAAGAAGTGAGATAGTTCCTAAATGTTGAAGCCTCATAATTATAGATGTGACACGCTTCACACCGATAACTAGGACCCTACAGACACGGCTTAATAGACTCCCTAGGACTTTTGAACCTGACTCTAATACCAAGTTTTTCATTCCTCGAGCCTACACCCTGGGTGGGGCTGGCACTCGAGAACCATTGTTGGCCCCAAGCAAACCCTTGGCCTTGCTAGACTCTAAGTGAAAGACTTTACGCATTAATAAAGAAATCAATTGCACTTAAATCAACTGTCTCAAAATAACTTAGAGTGTTTTAGAATTAAACATTCAACTTAGCCAGACTGGCAATCCAAGTCTTAACATAAACAACTGAAAATGGAAAGACTAGAGAACTATAACTATCCGTCTATGAAGCCTCTAAAATAATAAGGGATGTCGGGACATGACTCCCAATCATCCTAACAACTGAAATACTAAAAATAAGATAAAAAAGGATCCTACGGAAAGCAATAAGGCTCACCAACTGAATCTGAGTGCTCAACTGGATCAACAAGGCACTGGATGCTGATCCTGGTTACCTGTATCTGCATCATAAAATGATGCAGGCCAAATGGAATCATTACATTGAATGTATGAGTATGCGAGGGGAATTCTAAACAGTACATAAGCTTGAACTGGAATTTGAAAGAAACACTTACCTCAACTTTACTCAAACTCATGGATACTCAACTCAAATGCAAAATTAAACAATATTAAAGATGCAGTTTATATGAAGCATTAAAAATAGTAAGAAACAACTCAATACATAAATAATAAAGTAATATAACTTTGTCGGAGTTTCTCTAACCGACAACCATCACTATGAGCTGTGTGATGATACAACGTCTCGCCCACGCTGCCAGAACTGTCCTATAAATTGCCAGGATATAGAATGCCTCAACTAAGTGGATCCACTAGTCTATGCTAAAAATCACTAAGGAATCATCTAAAAAGTATGACTCTTTCTACCCACAATGAAAACATGGTATATGAACACATTGAGTTATTATAAACTTGTCTCCACATCGGTGCTCAATTCTACTCCCAAACTACTCAGCTCATATGTTTTAAAAACAAAAAACTCTTTCTGTGGTTTGAGATAATAACTGAAAAACTAGCTCAAAAGCTCTCTCGAAAATCAATGTTTCAACTTTTGTTTAAATGTAAAAACATTTACTCCTTGGGATTACTTAATTCCCATATAATCTTTTTGAGGAAATGAACTTCATTTGCTACTCTTATTTAACTCAAAACTCAAGTCTTAAAATGAGTTTTAAAATATTTGCACAAGACTTCTTGAGGAAAAGAGTCTGTCTACTATGGAGTCATAGACAGATACCATAGATCATGAACTGCTTGAGGTTTCACAATTTCAAGCTATTCACTCGACCCCGTGACCCTTACGTTCTAAATTGGGTCTGGGAGTTTTACACAGCTATGGAGCATTAGTGCCACAAGGGAAGAAGCAAGCCGCTAAATTCAAGCCGGTAGATCATGTGGTTGTCAGGGGCAGAAAGGTAAAGTGTGATAGAGATTCTATCAATGTAGTTCTGGAGTGTTCAAAAGAAACTGAGGATGACTTTTAATACATGATCCAAACAAAAACGTTGGAAAATATGAAAAAATGGTTGACTCCTCTGATATCTGATGGTACTCCTAAGTGGATCGAGGTTGGATCACCCATTGAAAAGAAGGACCTCAATATAGCAGCAATGAATCTATCATCCACCACGCGAAAGCAGCTTGCCTTGGTTGCATCATTGATGGGACAAAGGTGAACTTGGGTATGATCATTGCACAGGAGATAGTCATGAGGGCCAAGCAGCGCCAAACCTCCCTTTCTTTTCCGGTGTTGATCACCGAGTTGTGCAGACGATCTCGGGTGCCTTGAGATAAGAAGAAGGATATAGAAGTGATTCCCATCTCCTGTACTGACATCCGGAGGATTGAGGCGGAGTACTTGAAGGATGAGGCCGAGAAGAAGAAGGCAACCCCGATGGATACATCCAGTTGTGGATACTGATGCATTACCTGCAGAGGCACCTTTGCCTACTCCGGCCTTTGGGCCATCATGTATATCTAGTACTGCCCCTTCCATGACGCCTAGTTCCTCTACAACTCCCTTGCCTCCTAGGTGTGGTGCCTCTGCTGTGCTACTTCCCGATCTCCACTCACCCAGGCTACATTACTACGAATAGGGCAGCTAGCCCATTCTGCTGATAGGCGCGCCTCCAGGCTTGAGGCCACCATTCCTAGCATGATCAAGAGGGCCCTTGCTGATGTTGTGACACCTCTTAGTGCATATATTGATCCCATTGCGGCACAAATATTGATGTGTGAGCAAGGCAAGGGGGCCACTGAGGAGGTGACAACTCTAAAAACGCTATTGCTGAGCTGATGAAGGACGTTTCAGTTGAAGTCCATGGATATGTCCATGATTTTTGGGATGGTGGAGATCTCTGATATGCCAACTGATATGCCTCCGGCTACCACCGGAGATGAGGTTTAATTTGAGGAAGTGGCTGCTGCTGAGTCCGAGGCTGAGACTGATGAGAAGCAGCTTGGTGTTGATGAAGAGGCTTCTTATGAATGCCTTACGGAGATTGAGAAGGCGATGATAGATTCAACCGTGAAGATTTCATTGGCTGACACCACCATGGCTGGATCTAGTATTATTGATACTCCGGGCACTGATGCCCAAGATCACAGTATTGCACCGGGCACTGATTCCCCGACAGATGGAGCGATTGTGTAGACATGACCATTCTTTACCTCCCTCTCTGTCTTTTTTATCAACTTTCTAGTATTTTGTTGCATTTGAGGACAAATTGTTTTTTATTTGTGGTGGGGTGAGGTATTTCCATACCTTCCTATTGTGATTATTATTTTTGTATATATTGGGTTTTTGTGTTTGAATTGTGTTTTGACACTATTTTGTGGATGTTTGAGCTTGTGGCTCCTTGTTTTAAATACAAATGGTTTTTGACCCTTCTGAAAAATTTTGCCACCTCTTGTTGTGTTTGATTGTGGCTGTTCTTGTGCAAATTCAAGTATCGGTTATGATCAATACCGATGACTTAAATAGTGCTCTTAATCGAACAAAAATGAATGTGTAGCTACGATGAGGCCAAATGAAGTTGTATAGATAATATGTGAACTTTTTGCATCTCGTTGTGACTAGCCGGGTATCGAATGAGTCTCTTGTGATGAACATTGCACACTAGCGAAAATGTGGAGTCTTGTTTGATATTGGTGCCAATGCCTTCTGTGATGAGCTTATCGTGAACCTTGTGTGATGACACCTAGAATTTGCCCCGTTGGTCCGGTTGACTAAGTGATGCAAGCTCTTGAAATGATCTTAGACAACTATTTTGAAGAGTGAAACAATTTGACAATATACCTCTTGAGTGGCCAACCTTGTGAGTGTGTGAACTTTGCTTGAACTCCCTTTTTGAGCCTTATCCTTTTCTTGGAAGAAACTTGATGCAATTGTAACCCCTCTTTATCCATTAACCCATAATCCTCATGAAGTGTGGTTTGTTTGAATAGCCAACTTAGGCTAAAAGCCTATTTGGGGGTGTGGTGAAAGGAGAAGGTGAATCAAGAAGTGCTAAGAAGTCCCCCTTTGATCCATGGTTTTGAAAAATATGGAACCCCTCCATACAAAAAAAAAGAGAGAAAAGAAGAATGAAAAATAAAAAGAATGAAAAATTTGTGGAATAAAGCTGTGAAAGTTGCAAAAGAAATGGGGTGTCCGATATTCCATGCAAAGAGAATAATGGGGTGAATTTTGAGCATGAATGAGAATGTTGAAGAAAAGGAAAGAAAGTGATGTTCATACCACATTTCATGAGGATAGCAACCAATGAGCCTAAATGACCATACCTTTACACTCAGCTCCGTTACAAGCCTTTAAAAGACCTTTTTGATCTTGAGTGAGCTGAAACGAATATTGATTGGAAAATAAGGGCAAACCTATGGGTGAAGTCATGCAATGTGTTCATCTTTGTGAGTGTGAGATTTGTATGTGATTCCAGAGCTATAAATTGTTGAACGATTGTGTGTGAATATTGAAACATCTTTGTGTGAGGACATTTGAGTACCTTTGTTGAGCTTGAACTTGCATTTGAAGCAAGTATTGTGAACTTGAGAATCTTTGATAATGGTGAGTCACAACTTGAATCTTTGAGTGCACAATTGATCGTTGCATGAGTAAGTTCAGTCTTGTTTTGTGCATGCATGATTGAGTCTTCTGTAGCACTATTTGAGACATCCTTTTTGAACTGCTGAACTTTAGTTTTACTTGAGGACAAGCAAAAGTTCAAGTTGGGGGGTGTTGATGAGTCCGAGTTTTGGACTCATTTAGGGCTTTATTTATATAAATTTAGTGTCCTCAAATGCGTATTTTGTGCCAATAACTGATGTAAAACCTTTGATTTCTAGGTATATGGATTGAGGAACAAAGCAAGGACACTAATTTACTAAAAGGAATGAAGCGAGCTGAAAGAATGAAGAAAAGCATGCATGGTGATTGCCAAGTCCACTTGGCGGGTCGCCGAATGGCTACTTGATCGCCTAAAGTTCCAGTGTGCCAAGCCCTGAAAGAAAGAACCAAGTTGGCGAGAGAAATAAGCAGTCGGTGCATCGCCGAGTGGTTCCGCGATGCAATGTTGAATCGCCCAAAGTTACAGACCTTGAGGATGCTGAAGGCCAAGGCAAAAAAGGCGATGGAAATGACCAAAGGGCGGCTCGCCGAGCCCGACTTACTGCGCTGAGTGGCTATTCGCAGCATATTTTTGGCGACTATAAATACATTTTTGAACAGTTAGTTTAGTATCAATCTTATTAGTATCTTAGTTCATATTAATATTCTGAGGATTGAGACAACTTTTCTCTAGTTTTCCTTAAGCTTTGGAGAATTGAAGTTTTTCACTTTTGAGAAATTGGAAGTGGGTCTTTGAGATTCTTCGAATTGGACCATTGTTGAGATGAAATCAATCTTACCCAGCTGATGAAAACTCAATTTGGTAACGATTTTTATCTTTTTTATGATGTCTAGCTAAAACCCCAATTCGTGGGGTGTGACTATGTTATTATGGGCTGATTTAGTTTATGGGTATTTCTAATTGTTAGTTTAGATGCTGTTTAGAAGTGAGTTCAATCAGTAATTGTGGTTTAACTTAAGAATTGTAGTTGCAAATGTAGTTCTACCCTTGTGTTTTTGGCTTGCTCGAGAGAGAGGTTTTAAAACTAAGCTTATTGATTGATGGTCAGTGGGTATTGGGTTGATATGGGTTCAGCTCGAGAGAGTGAATCCTAAACCCAATTCCACACATTCAGCTCGAGAGAGTGAATGGACTAAGGTGTGGGCTGTTTTTATTTTGCTTGCTTGTTGATGTTCGAGAGAAATCGACTTGATTTGGGGTAAATTATTTGAGAGAAAGTTTACCTCCTCTGTAGTCTAGCTTACTCACTAATATTTAGCTATTTTCTAATAGTTGCAATTACCCATTTGTCTATTTTTGCCTATAATCGAATCATACCCCAAGAACCCGTCTCATTATTATTATTTCGTATTGTTTACCACTGTTTGTAGCTGACAATGTCAAACCAAAACCCCCAATTTGACATTCGTGTCATCCCCTGATTTGAATAATGTCTTTATTCGATAATTTCTATTCCTATGACTGATTTGACCATGTTCACACTTTACTATTGAAATCTCAAACACGTACGGCTCCCTGTGGGATTCGACCCCAACTCATTTAGTTTAGTTTTATACTGACTAGAGATCGTTGACACTTAGAATTGGATGAAGTTTCCTTGAAACGTTAATAAAAAAGTCACCACGCCCTACATTTGGGAAAAATGTAGGCAAAAGTATGCGTTAGTACAAATATGTACCAAGCATGATATCAATGCATAAAAGTTATGTAAATCATGCGAAACGACCATTTTCATGGTATGCAAAGACCAAGTTAAAATGTAAGAGTATGAAAACATGAAGCATAATCATGGGCAATGCAATTAGAATCGTCTTTAAACACTTGTGAGATACTTCTTGAAGTAACCTTAGTTCATTATTGTGGGAGATTTACCTTTAACCGACATAGAGACCATGTGAGTTAAAACATGGAGTCTGGTGTCTACCCCACACCAAAAAGAGGTGCTCTCACTTGCCAAGGTAAGAACCATGAACTTCTAGTTACGTATCCACTAGATAATGTCTATCTAGACAAACCTATGGTGGCACATAGTTTATGGGACATGGGTAATCGCCACTTTTTCACTCAGTGCTAAGCATAAATCCCACAAAATCTTTATTAGTCCTATCTTTTCTTAACATTCATGAGACAGGGGTAATCGCCACTTGTCTTATCATTAGAGGGCATGGGTAATCGCCTCTTGCCTCTTCATTAGAATAACTCCTTAACAGTGGTTCATTTTAGGTGGGAAAGCCTTTCAACCTTAAGAACCCCTATATGTGAGAAAATCCTTTCACAATCTTACTTTCATGTTTATATGAGAAATCCTTTCACAACAACAACAACAACAACAACATGGATTTCATCACTCTCAAAGCAATCTTAAAACATTTTCATCAATGTCATATGAACTTGCATATCTTCATAAATTCATCTTTCATAGTTCAAAACCCACTTTCAATCATCATAGTCTAGAAAACATGGGTTAAGCGTGGGTTCTTGGGGAATCAACTTAAAATCATGGAATCATCTCAATTCATGCATAATCCTTCATAAAACAATCAGTTATATCAATATAAAAAGGAACCCATGACATAGAAGAAAACTCTAACTTCAGTTGGAGATTTCTAACTTTAAAATTGAGATATTTAGGAACTCTATGGAGGAAAGGGTCCCATAGATGAAAACTATCATACCTTGATGCAAAAATCTTGAAATCAATGGAGGATTAGGAGGCTTGATCTTGATACCCTAGATTCTTCTTTTTCCTTCTTCTAGATCAACTTTGGGAATTTTTTAGAATGATTTCCATTGGGGAATTTTGGCGGTAAAAATGTTTATATAGGGTCTCTAATAGAAGGTAAAACGACATAGTATTGGATTAGAATAATTAGAAAAAGACCCAAAAGCCCTAAAAAATATAATTGTCGACCTCACCAACGGACCGTCCTGGTTGGTCGTGGGTGAGATCAAAGACCACTAATTATGGATCCCCATCGACATACCACACCTATGGCCCGTGGGTCCATCGTCGGACCGTGGATCACGACTGTAGGTCCCAACTCTTGACCTCAAAATTTCTCTAAGTCTGGGACTCACCTACGAGACCTATCTACGACTCGTGCATTGAATGACGGGCCATCCTGGTGAACCGTATAAAAAGTACTGGGACTAGAAATTTTAAAAAAATTCTAACTTGCTAGCCATGCCATCACCCACGGGACATGGGTGGTGTCGTCTGTGCTGGCACCAACTCTGTGAAAACTAAATTTTTTCCTCTTCTCAAATCTGAGGTGTTACAAGACCTGAGGCTCGAAAGTGCCCTAGTTTACTCCTCGGCAAAAGGTAATGTTTGTATCATTATATTTTGGCTCATAAAAATATGTTTAGTAATATTATATTGAACTGCTAGATTCCATGTTATGGGATTATATTGTTCTCTGTTTAGGTTAGATATTACATTCAAGTTTAGCTCTCACTTTTCCACATAGAGGTTTTGTTAGTGAAAAATTACAATTTAACAAAAATACAAGATTACAATTGAAAATAAAATGAAGAAATTAAAATCTATTCAGGCTGGGGTGCAGATATCTCACTCTCTTTAAGGATATTCAAGCCCACTGCAACAAATGTTTTTCACCGGTCCATGCGTAGTCCTCTCGACTTGTCCCCTCCAGGATACAACAGTGTAATCACAAAGTGTAACTCAACAAACTCTGGACAAGAGTTGAGTCCAAAGCTTCACAAAAATAACCCTTCCTTCAACTAATAAGAACTCTCTTTTTTTGAAAAACTTTATGCACTCTATATTTTTCTTGTGTGTTGTGTGTAACAAACCAATGAAGACCACTCCTATTTATAGTTGAGAGAGTCTTCCTAGAAATGAATAGGATGATAATGGGTATTAAATAGTGAAGATAAATGGACTTAGGAGTTACATAGGTTACAAGGTATAATGGTGAAATAAAGAGTAAGAAGTAATGGAATAAAATGTTAAAAGCCACCAACGGCTTGAACCTGCTGCATTTGCACCAATGAATTAGTAACATATGCAATTACTCTATGGAGTAATGCACCAACTTAATGGTCCAAATGACAGCAAATGAATTTCCATTAACTCCCACCATACTACAACAAATGAAAGTCAACCAACGCATATTCTAATGCAATCATGAATAGAAGAAGTAATGACTCAGGGGAAAACGGTCATTTGCTAAAATGTAACATTCTTATAATATTAAAATGACCATAGACTAACAATCCCCCACTCATATTAATATTAGTTAAGAGAGTCAATCAACTGAAGAAAGACTACTATGCATAATGAAGGTGTGCTCTATATTGAACCTCCACTTAGTGAAACAGTAACTTTTACTCCAGAGTCGTAGTGCTCTCAGACTTGAACTATGACTGTTTAAGGGAAATAAAATATCACTGCTCACACATAATAATCAAAGTGTTGACATGAGCTTTAAAGCCAGCACATTACGGCCTTGTGCTATCTCGGTTTCATGAGTGCATTTGAGAATAAGCCCAATTCTCATAGGAAGTGACCTACTTCTACACTCACATAGGTGAAATCTGTCGAGAGTGCTCCTATAAGCTTAACACTCCACCAATACGGGCTACAGATACTCATTAAGAGTTTTATCAACTCAACCTTCACAAATCACTATATGAAACAATGCACTCACATCATAGAGAGGGAATAAAAAATAGTGCATTTTTTCACAACAAGTCATCATATGATTAGTTTTTCCCTTTGAACCTGGTTATCAGATCTCTAGTCCCCAGGTTGGGTTTCCTCATATATGACTCAAGGATTTATAGGCTTCAATCCCAACCCCCTCGATGTGTTCCAGACCTTTTCTCTTGTTAAGGCCTTAGTAAGAGGATCTGCAAGATTATTACAAGATTTGACATAATCAATATTAATGGTACCATTTGTCAAATACAATCTTACATTACTGTGTTTCCTCCTTATAGGTCTGGATTTACCGTTGTAATAACGGTTTTGAACTCTACCAATCGCAGCGGTGCTATCACAATGAATTAAAATAGGAGGAATTGGTTTTTTTGAAAATAAGGAATTTGAAATAATAAATCTCTTAACCAATTCGCTTCCTCACTAGCTGAAGCTAAAGTAATTAGTTTAGCCTCCATGGTAGAGTTAGCAATTATAGTTTGTGTTTTTGATTTTCAACAAATAGCATCACCACCCGAAGTAAATACATAACCAGTGGTAGAACATGAATCACCTGATAAAGTGTTCCAATATGCATCACAAAAGCCTTCAAGTACAACATGATATTTTTTATAGAACAAACCACAATTTTTTGTTCCAATTAAATATCTCATAACTCTTGTTATAGCATGCCAATGTTCATTACCTGGCTTACTGTAAGCCTGCCAAGTACTCCCACCACATATGCAATATCAGGGCTAGTGTAATCAGTCACTTATCTCAAACTTCAGATTATGCTAGCTTATTCTTTTTGATTTATTACACCATTTTCACTCTCAACAGAAAATAAGTGAACACTTGAATCAAAAGGAGTTACAACAAGCTTGCAATTATGAAAGTTATATTTTTTCAAAATTTTCTCAACATAGTGTGACTGGTCAAGAAAATTTTCATTACATGTTCTTGTTATTTTTATTCTAAGAATAAAATTTGCCTCACCAAGATCTTTCATATCAAAATGGCTTCTAAGAATATTTTTAGCTTTATCAATAACATTCATGCTAGAGCTAAAGATCAATAAATCATCAACACATAGGCAAATAATCACATGTGAATTATTCCAAGACTTATGATATATGCACTTATCACACTCATTTGTTTTAAAACCATTTTCAATCATGCATAAATCAAAATTTTCATGCCATTGCTTAGGTGCCTGTTTCAAGCCATATAGGGATTTAGTAAGTTTACACACTTTGCATTTTTGGCCTGCTTCAACAAAAGACTCAGGTTGTTCCATATAGATTTCCTCATTTAGGTCTCCATTTTAAAAAGCAGTTTTTACATCCATTTGATGAATTTGCAAATAAAAAATTGCAGCCATAGTAATTAAAAGTCTTATGGATGTAATTCTTGTTACCGGAGAAAAAGTATCAAAAAATTCTAAGCCTTCTAGTTGTTTAAAACCTTTTGCAACTAGTCTAGCCTTGTATTTATCAATAGATCCATCCGGTTTCAACTCTTTTCTTAAGACCCATTTGCAACCAATAGTTTTACAACCCAGTGGTAAATCAACTAACTTCCAAGTTTTATTAGAAATTAGTGATTCCATTTCATCATTTATAGCCTCTTTCCAAAAAATAGGATCATATGAAGATAATGCTTCTGTCAAAGTGATAGGGTCATCTCCAACATTAAACACACAAAAATCAGGACCAAAATCTTTTTCTACTCTAGCTCTTTTACTTCTTCGTAACTCAAAATCTTTAACTTCTTCATTTTTCAAAGTAGAAGTAGAAGAACTAGGTAGTGACAAAATATTTTGTTCAATCCTTTGAGCCCCACTATTTTTAGAATCAAAAGGAAATTTATTTTCATGAAAAATAGCATCACCGAATTCTATTATAATATTATCTTCAAAATTAAAAAATCTATAGGCTGTACTATTTGAAGCATAACAAAGAAAATCACAAGTAGTAACTTTCTTACCCAACTTTGTAATCTTGGGACCATTAGCCTCACAAAGGCTAGACAACCCCAAACTCTTAGATATCCCAAACTTGGCTTGTAAGCTTTCCACAATTCAAAAGGTGTCAATTTATACTTTTTATTAGGTGGATGATTTAACACATAAAAAGCAGTTAAAATAGCTTCACCCCAAAAATTTAAAGGTGCATGTGACTCAATTAGCATGGCATTAATCAATTCAACGTAAGTTCTATTTTTCCTTTCCGCTACTCCATTAGATAAGGAGAATAAGGAGGAGTAGTTTCATGAATTATTCCCAATGATCTAACAAAAGAATTAAACTCATTTGACTCATATTCATGGCCTCTATCACTTCTAATTCTTTTTATTTTTCTTTCAAACTGATTTTCAACCTCATGAAGATAAGTTTTAAAATTTTCAAAAGCATCACTTTTATTTTCATCAAGTAAACATATGTAAACTTAGAAAAATCATCAATGAAAGTGATAAAATATTTATTACCTCCACGAGTTAAAATTCCACCAAGTTCACAAATATCAATATGAACTAATTCTAACAAATCAGTTTTTCTTTCAACTTAGAAATGAAGCCTTTTAGTGATTTTGGCTTTACTACAAGCCTCACACTTTTCAAAATTCTTTTTAACCATTGAGATTAATTCTAAACTACTCATGATTCCAACATAACGATTATCAATATGACACAAACGAACATGCCAAAAATTGATAGAAGAAAGCATATAAACAGAAGTAGAAATTTTATTCATTTCAACATTCAGTTTAAACATGCCATCACAAGCATACCACTTCCCCACAAAAATACCCTTCTTCACAATTACATATTGATCAGATTCAACAATCTGTTTAAAGCCTGTTTTATTAAGAAGAAAACTAGACATCAATTTTTTTCTTATGGAAGGAGTATAAAGTACATCTTTCAAAGTTAATACCCTTCCAGAAGTAAAACACAATTCGACATCTCCCATTCCAAGCACTTGAGTTGTGTGAGAATCACCAAGCAGGATGGTTTTGGGCTCCTCAAAATGAGTATATTTTTTAAAAGTCTTTGTCATAACAGACATGACAGTTTGCACCAGAATCAGTCCACCATCCATCAACTCTCTCAACCATGTTTATGTCAGTAATCACGCCACAAAAGGTTCTTCAGTAACGTTTGCCTGAGGGTTAGGATCACATTTCTGAAATCTGCAAAATCGAGCAATATGCCCACTCTTGCCACAAACAAAACACGGTCCCTTATCTTGAACTTATTGATTTTGTGCTTGGTAATTTTCACCATTATTTTTCTTGGGAGTCTACCATTATTTTTCTTAATTTTTTTCTTCTTAGGCTTCAAAGAAGTATTTTTGTGAGTTTCAGGAGTAGCATTATTTGAAGTAATTAAATTTACCTTCGTTGTGATGTTTCTCTCTTCTATTCGTAAAAGTACATCTTTGCCCCTTGCCTCCTCTTCCATATGGATTTTCATTATTAAGGTTTCAAGAGAGGTTTTTTTTTATTTATGGCGCATAGTTTTTTGAAATTCCTTCCAGGAAGATGGAAGTTTATCTATTATGCCACAAACAATAAGGTTATCTCTCGGACCTTAGATCTCCAACAACATTATAAAATCTTGAGATTGGTCTACCACTGATTTATTGTCCACCATTTGGAAACGAAAAAATCTACTAGCCGCATATTTTTTCGGTCCAACCTCTGCGATATCATACTTACTCTGCAACGCTTTCCAAATTTTCTTTGCACTAGAGTAAGTTCTATCATAATAATCATAAAAATTATCAGATAGACAATGAATAATATAATACCGACACTTATAGGAATCACCATCATACTTTTCCACTTTCTCTAGATGAGAAATAGTTTCATCATCATTCATAGAGGTGATGTCTACTTTATTAGGATTCTTCTCAGTTAACACATAAGAAACATTGAGAAGACTTAAGTAGAAAAGTACTTTACCCTTCCATTTCTTGAAACGATTACCATTGAATTGAAATGGCTTGTTAAGGTCTCCCATCTTGATATCTGCGGTTTTTTCAATTGTAGCCATTATGAATCTCCTTAAAATTGTTAGTGAAAAATTACAATATAACAAAAATACAAGATTACAATTGAAAATAAAATTCTCTTCAGGCTGAGGCGTGGATATCTCGCTCTCTTTAAGGAGATTCAAGCCCACTGCAACAAATGTTTTTCCCCGGCCCAACAATAGTCCTCTTGACTTGTCCCCTCTAGGATTCAACAACCTAATCACAAAGTGTAACTCAACAAACTCTGGACAAGAGTTGAGTCCAAAGCTCCACAAAAAGAACACCTTCCTTCAACTAATAAGAACTCTTTTTTTTTGACAAACTTTATGCACTCTATATTTTTCTTGTGTGTTGTGTGTAACAAACCAAATGAAAACCACCACTATTTATAGTTGAGAAAGTCTTCCTAGCAATGAATAGGAAGATAATGGGTAGTAAATAGTGAAGATAAATGGCCTTAGGAGTTACATAGGTTACAAGGTATAATAGTGGAATAAAGAGTAAGAAGTAATGGAATAAAATGCTAAAAGCCACCAACGGCTTTAACCTGCTGCAGTTGCACCAAGGAATTAGTAACATATGCAATTACTCTATGGATTAATGCACCAACTTAATGGTCCAAACGGCAACAAATGTAACTCCCGCCATACTACAACAAATGAAAGTCAACCAACGCATATTCTAATGCAATCATGAATAGAGGAAGTAATGACTCAGGGGCAAACGGTCACTGCTAAAATGTAACATTTTTATAATATTAAAAAACCCATACACTAACAAGTTTCATCTACGTAAAGCGAATGTGTTCAGAAATTCGTAATAGAGTCCGACCACAATGATTGAATTGATTATCTTCATGCATAAGGATCCTAGATTACCTATTAGAAGAGATTGAAAATGTAACGACCGAGTTCCGTCCTTATAGAATAGCCAACGGAGAAAATTTTTGGGCCGGAAAACTTTTTCGTAGTAACTTGAGATTTCCCAACCTAGTCCAGATTTGGATGAAATTGGAGTCTGTGAGGTCTAGGGAAATCTGGTAGCAATTGGGTGATCTAATTATGAATTTGATCACATGAGTAGATAGATAAGACGTTAAGGAACCAGTACGACTTTATGGAATTGAATTCGGGCGAGTAGAACTCCCGGAATTGATCTTAGCGTGAACATGTAATTTTTGAGTATCGTTGGTGGAAGGTGTGTTATGAAATGGGGATCTTGGAATTATTAATTTTTCTCACTGATTTCATGCAAGACGTTGGGGTGGGATTTTGCCGCCAAGGCAGAACCGCTGTAGCGGGGTGAGTGCCGCCTTAGCGGGACATACGCGATTTAAGTCGGAAATAAACTCAAAAATGTTTTATTCTGCAACTTTTGAACTTGAGAGCTAAGGAACGAACCCCAGGCGATTCTTGACAGTTTTCTCCCATTCTTAAGGCTAAAGGTAAGATTTTAACTCCCCGAATCTATTTTTTGATCCGTAGATTGTGATCTAATGGGTAATTATCGATGGGGGAGGGTTTTGATCTGGAAATTATGGTGGGAAAAAGCCCTAATCTGGGTATGGGGATCATGAGTTTGACCTAGGATTGATATTATTGATATAATCTGGGTAATTAGGTGTTGTTTATTGATCCTAGCATTGTATTGATTGCTTGTAGACCAAGAACAAGCGGAAAGAATCCACAAAGGGAAGGATAAAGTTTCCTAGGGGATTTCAAGCTTGTTTCAAGGTAGGTGATGATTGTGATTTTATGATTGTGTGATATATGTTCGTTCTTGCTTCATTATAATACGTGTATGTATGCGAATGTTGCATTATTGATCACACTAGTTGTAAATGAGATAGATGAATGATTAATGCCACAAATTATGACTTGATTGTATGATTATGAGAATGTACTTGTAATTGTGATTGTGGCTTGTTGAATGGATCAGGTGTTGCGTTTTGACACATTAACTTGGATCGGTTGCCATATTCCGGCATAAATATAGGATCGGTTGCCATGTTTCAGCATAAACATTGAATCGGGTACCACGTTCAATTATGCTAACTATTTGGGTTTGGGTTCCATGAGAGGACCAATGAGTTGACATCTATATATTTGAGAATTATGAAATTGTACGTTGTTCGTAAATGATGATGATATTGTATATGTTCGGTGTATGCATGTTATTATTATGTCATATTGGCTTATGTATGTTGTACTTAGTGGGATAGCCGCGTGTTCCTACCAGTACACCGTGGTTGTGTACTGATACTGCACTTGCTCTTTCTTTGTCGAGTACAGGGCATCTTCAGGCGGCTATTGACAGACCTCGCTTAGAAGATCAGTGATCACTTCGAATTCAAGGGTGAGCCAATTCTTCCGAGCTGCGATGAGTTCTCTTTCTATTTATGTCCATATTTTAGACTTAGACTTTCTAGTTAGTTGATAGTACATTAGTTTGGGGTTGTAACCCTTTTTGTTTAGACTTATGATTGAACTTTAGATGTTTTGGTACATTGACTTTCAGGTTCTAGGCGTTGTTTCCACATTTGTTTAGTTGTTAGACTATTGGTTTGGAGTTTATGGGAACTCCCTATTTCTTTCCTTAACATTTAACTTGCTTCCGTAAATTTAAATGCTTTAGTATTCTGATTAAGATGGTTAGCTAATTAGTATAAATGGTTCTCCCACCGGAGGGTTAGTGTGGGTGCTAATCACGATGTTCAAAGTTGGTATAGAGCCTAGGTTCGTTGATCTCAATGTACCGAAATGAGTCTAGTAGAGTCTTACAAAATGGTACGGAGACATCTGTACTTTTCTTCGAGAGGCAGTAGGACTTTAGGAAATCTCTCTATTTTCTCTTGTCTCCTTTCGTACTATCTTCTGATTTGAATTGGTATCTTCTGATTTGAATTGGTATCTAACCTCCTTCAATCTTCTGTCCACAGATGATTAACACTAGGTTCAACAGCGTCAGGCCCGTAGCTCCAGTCAATGCTCCAGCTGAGGAATCTGCAGCGAGAGGTCACGGTCGAGGTAGGGGTAGAGGAAGAGCTAGGGGTAGAGGAAGAGCTAGGGGTAGAGGTCGAAGAAGAGTGGAGCCTACTAGGGATGGAGTACCGGTCGAAAATGCTCCCAGAAATGAGGCCCCTCCTGCGCATCATGAAGATGTAGAGGAGAATATCAAGGTTGAGAATGAGGAGAATGTAGGACAAAAGGAGGAGGTGCAGGCTGAGACTACAAGTATTCCTCCCATAGATCCAGTGTTAGCTCAACAAATCATGTCATTCTTGAAGGGGTTGGTTGGTCCTGGAGCGCTTCTTTCTGTTCAAGCAACTCAAGCTCCCGCCAATCCCCCTATTGCTATCACTGTCCCCAAGGTGGATGGGAATGCAGGTAATGATGCTTTCTTCCATCCTTTGTTGGTTCCTTTTATGACTGGTAATGAGCATGCAATGTCGACTAAGTTCTTGAAGTTGAAACCGCTTGTGTTCCATGGTTCCGAGAGTGAGGATGCATGTGATTTCATCCTAGATTGTTATGAGAGGCCGCATAAGTTGGGAATTGTTCATCAGCATGGGGTTGAGTTTGTGACTTCTCAACTTCAAGGTGAGTCTAAGCAGTGGTGGAGAGATTATGTGGAATGCAGATCTTCAGTGTTACCTCCACTTATTTGGACCCAGTTTCATGCCTCGTTTTTAGAAAAATATATGCCTAGGACTTTGAGAGATCGCAAGAAGGATAAGTTCATGACCTTGGAGCAAGGTGGTATGTCTGTGGTTGCTTATGAGGCCAAGTTCCATGCCTTGTCTAGATATGCTACTCAATTGGAGACTACTGAGGAAGAGAGGATCCATTTATTTATTAAGGGACTAATTTCTGAGTTGCATATATTATCTGTTCATATGACCTCTGCATGGAAGAGCTTTAATGAGGTAACCGACTTTGTGAAGAAAATGGAGGGGGTAAGGCGAGACGGTCAGGCTAAGGCATTAGCTAAAAGGGCCAAGAACTCGGGTAACTTTCAAGGTTCTTACTCCAAAGGGTCAGGGAGGCCAACACTTGTAGCCATGCCAATTCAATCTGCTATTCCCGCCTCTACAGGTAATTACTCGGGAACTCCACCTCATAATTTGATTCAGGACAGCCAGGAAGTCGCGCCTTTGACGGGTATCAAACTATCTTTTAATCGTACTTGTTATAATTGTGGAGAACCTAAGCATATGAGGAGAGATTGTCCCCACCCACATATGATGGATTCCACATATGATGGATTCGGCGCAGCAGTAGACTAGAGCAACGGTACCAGTGGGAAATGGTAATAATGGTCGAGGGCGTCCACAAGGTGGGCGAGGAGGAAATCAGTGAGGCCGCGGAGGTAGGGGAAATGGTAATGCAGACAGAGGTACAATGCAACAAGGCAGGGAAGTCACCCGTCACGACGATAGGGCTTAGTGTTACGCCTTTTCAGGCAAGAACGAGGCAGAGGTATCTAACACAGTGATCACATGTACTATTCTTATCTGTGACCGGATGGTTAATGTATTATTTGATCTGGGTTCTACTTACTCTTATGTGTCCGTACGATTTGCCTCAGCATTTGCTATGATTTGTGATTTACTTGATGCCCCCATCCATGTTTCTACTCAGTTGGAAAGTTTGTCATAGTCACCCATGTTTATAGTGCTTGTCCTATTTTGTTTATGGGTTTTTAGACTTGGGCTGATTTGGTGATTTGGATATGACTGACTTTGACGTAATCTTAGACATGACTTGGTTGTCCCCCTATTATGTTGTGCTTAATTGTAATACTAAGTCCGTAACTCTAGAAATTCCGGGAAGGGAAAAGTTAGAGTGGGAAGGGGTGTACAAGTCTAAGCAAGCTAAGATCATATCCTCCATTTGGGCTAGGAAACTTGTAGGGCAGGTTTTTTTGGCTTATTTGGCTTATATTCAGGATATTGAGGTTGAGTCTCCATCTATTGAGTCTATTCCTGTGGTGTCAGAATTTAGAGAAGTGTTTCCTAATAATTTACTTGGTATGCCTCCGAATAGAGATATAGATTGCTGCATTGATTTAGAACCTGGTACTCGTCCCATTTCTATCCCTCCATATCGCATGGCTCCTGCGGAATTAAGAGCTTAAGGCTCAAATCCAAGAGCTTATCGATAAATGATTTATTCGTCCTAGTGCTTCCCTGTGGGGTGCTCTAGTTTTGTTTGTTAATAAAAATGATGGCAGTATGAGGATGTGTATAGATTATCGGCAATTGAATAGGGTCACTATTCGAAAAAAGTACCCATTGCCTCGAATAGATGATCTTTTTGACCAATTCAAAGGTGCGTCAGTTTTATCCAAGATTGATCTAAGGTCTGGTTACCATCAGTTGAAGATTAGGCCTGAGGATGTGCCCAAGATGTCGTTTAGAACCTGCTATGGGCACTACGAGTTTCTAGTTATGTCGTTTGGGTTGACCAATGCGCCTGCAACTTTTATGTGTTTAATGAACGGGGTGTTCAAGATATTTCTCAATTCATTTGTCATAGTCTTTATTGATGATATTTTGGTCTATTCAAAATGTGAAGAGGAGCATGCCGACCATCTTTGTATTGTTCTGGGTGTTCTTGGGAAACAAAGGTTGTATGCTAAATTTTCTAAGTGTGAATTTTGGTTGACTTCGGTTGCATTTTTGGGACATGTAATTTCAAAAGAAGGGGTAATGGTAGATCACCCATAGGATGGTTCGAGACTAGAGATGTGAAACCTTTGGGGGTCGATTTAGTGAAGGATGCTCAAGAGAAGGTGAGGAGTATTCAAACTAAACTTTTAGCAGCCCAGAGTAGAAAGAAGAAGTATGCAAATCATAAGGTGAGAGACATGGTATTTCAGACGGGTGTGAATGTTCTTCTTAAGGTATCACCCATGAAAGGGGTGATGAGGTTTGGCAAGAAGGGCAAGCTAAGTCCATGATACATTGGTCCCTTTGAGGTTCCTGAATGTGTAGGGCCAGTGTCTTATAGATTGACTTTACCTCCTAACCTATCGGGAGTTTATCTGGTATTTCATGTGTCCATGTTGAAGAGATATCATGGTGAATGGGATTATATCATTAAATGGGACTCAATTGTGTTAGACAAAGACCTTCAGTATGAGGAGGAACCGATTGCAATCCTTGATCGTGATGTGTGTAAGCTGAGGACCAAGGAGATTAAGTATGTGAAAGTTCAATGGAAGCATCATCCAGTTGAGGAAGTTGCTTGGGAAACCGAGAAGGACATGTGAGACAAGTATCCCCAACTGTTCGTCGATTCAGTTACTACTCCATTCCTTCTCTAGCCTATTTTTCCTAAGTTTTGTCACTCGGGGACGAGTGATGAGTAAATTGGTATCTATTGTAACAACCGCGTTCCGTCGTTATAGAAAAGCCAATGGGGAAAATTTTGGGGACGAAAAACTTTTTCGTTGTAACTTGGGATTTCCCAACCTAGTCCAAATTTGGACGAAATCGGAGTCTGTGAGGTCTAGGGAAATATGGTAGCAATTGGGTGATCTAATTATGAATTTGATCACATGCGTAGATAGATATGATATTAAGGAACCCGTACCATTTTACGCAATTGAATTCGGGGGAGTAGAACTCCCGAAATTGATCTTAGCGTGAACGGGTAGTTTCTGAGTGTCGTTGGTGAAAGGTGTGTTGTGAAATAGGGGTCTTGGAATTATTAATTTTGCTCACTGGTTCCGTGCAAGCTGCTGGGGCAGGATTTTTCCCGCTAGGGCGAGACCGCTGTAGCAGGGTGAGTGCCGCCATAGTGGGACAAGCGCGACTTAAGTCGAAAATAAACCCCAAAAATATTTTATTCTGCAATTTTCAAACTTGAGAGCTAAGGAACGAACCCAGGTGATTCTTGACAGTTTTCTCCCATTCCTAAGGCTAAAGGTAAGATTTTAACTCCCCGAATCCATTTTTTGATCCGTTGATTGTAATCTAATGGGTAATTATCGATGGGGAGGGTTTTGATCTGGAAATTATGATGGGAAAAAAGCCCTAATCTGGGTATGGGGATCATGGGTTTGACCTAGGATTGATATTATTGATATAATCCGAGTAATTAGGTGTTGTTTATTGATCCTAGCATTGTATTGATTATTTGTAGACCAAGAACAAGCGGAAAGAATCCGGAAAGAATCCGGAAAGGGAAGGATCAAGTTTCCTAAGGGATTTCAAGCTTGTTTCGAGGTAGGTGATGATTGTGATTTCATGATTGTGTGATATATGTTCGTTCTTGCTTCATTATAATACGTGTATGTATGCGAATGTTGCATTATTGATCACACTAGTTGTAAATGAGATAGATGAATGATGAATGACATGAATCATGACTTGATTGTATGATTATGAGAATGTACTTGTGATTATGATTGTGGCTTGTTGAATGGATCGGGTGTTGGCGTTCCGACACACTAACTTGGATCGGTTGCCACGTTCCGACATAAATATGGGATCGGTTGTCACGTTCCGGCATAAACCTTGGATCGGGTACCACATTCCGATATGCTAACTGTTTGGTTTGGGTTCCATGAGAGGACCAATGAGTTGACATAATTGTATATTTGAGAATTGTGAAATTGTACGTTGTCCGTAAATGATGATGTTATTGTATATGTTTGGTGTATGCATGTTATTATTATGTTGTATTGGTTTATGTATGTTGCACTTAGTGGGATAGCATCATGATCCTACCAGTACACCGTGGTTGTGTATTGATACTTCACTTGCTCTTTCTTTGTTGAGTACATGGCATCTTCAGGCGGCTATTGACAGACCTCGCTTAGAAGATCAGTGATCTCTTTGAATTCAAGTGTGAGTCTCTTCTTCCGGGTTACCATGAGTTCTCTTTCTGTTTATCTCCATATTTCGGACTTAGACTTTCTAGTTAGTTGTTAGTGCATTAGTTTGGGGTTGTAACCCTTCTTGTTTAGACTTATGATTGAACTTTAGATGTTTTGGTACATTGACTTTCAGGTTCTAGGCGTTGTTTCCCCATTTGTTTAGTTGTTAGACTATTGGTTTGGACTTTATGAGAACTCTCTATTTCTTTCCTTAACATTTAACTTGCTTCCGTAACTTTAAATGCTTTAGTATTTTGATTAAGATGGTTAGCTAATTAGTATAAATGGTTCTCCCACCGGAGGGTTAGTGTTGGTGCCAATCACGATGGTCTGGGTCGTGACAGAAAATAATCACAAACCTCGCCTAGCACCGAATAGCACCGAAAGAGATAGACTAGAAACGACATCTGTTTTGACACTGTAGATATGCTAAAATATCATGTTGAAGTTTCTGGTTTAGAGTTCTTCCCATATGACTCTAGATATTTAGATTTAGTAAATAACATATTGGGCATCATTAAACATTTCTATCCATTAGTTTAAAGATTAACTTGCCTTTTTATCTTGAGAATATAATATGATATCATTAAGGTTATGTGCCACTTGATCTCATTAAATTTGTAGAAATCATGATTTAGGATTCTTTTTTCTGTAAAAATTAAATATAATCATGTGATGCATGTCCAGTAATTTCCATTTGAAGGATAACATTTATGTGTCTAATTGATTTTCTTTAGAGGGAAAGAACTAGATCTGAACCCAAGATTGATTTATGATTGATCCTCTTAGAGTAATTTCATTTTAACAAGGGATCATATTAATTGATTTGTATTATAATATTATTGTTAATATGTTTTAATCAACATGATAGCCGGTGTTTAAGTTCATGAATTTTATGACATGATATTTTCCGAGAGCTTTTCCATAATTAACTAAGTAGACACTAGGGGTGTGTTTGGTACGAAAGAAACATGTTTCGGAAAATGTTTTCCAATTTTCTTATGTTTGGTTGGGTAAAATATTTTCCAAATCAACTCATTTTTCTCAAATTTAAGAAAAATGACTTCCCTTAAAAAATTTAGAAAAACATTTTCCAAAACATTACTCCAACTTCAAATTACAATTTTCTTTTTGAAAAAATAAATTTAAAGCTTATTTTTTTTAAAAAAAATTCAACTTCAATATTTTTATTTTTTTACCCCACCATCATCCCCGACCCTCCTAGCCCCCTACCCCCAAAAAATAATAATTTAAAGTTTTTTTTTTAAAAATATTTCCAATATCAAAATTTTATTTTCACCCCACCCCACCCCTACCCTCACCCCGCCAGCACCCCCCTCCCCCAAGAAAAATTAATTTAAGTTTGTTTTTTAAAAATATTTTTGATTTCAAATTTTTATTTTTTTACCCCATCTCATCCCACCCCACCCCCACCACCCCACCCTCCCCCAAAAAACAATTAAGTTTATTTTTTTAAAATATTTTCAATTGCAATTCAAAAATCATTTTCTACTCTCTAGTAAAATTAAAAGATATTTTCTCAAAAATATTTTTCATTCATAAATCAAACACTAAAGAATATTTTCCAAAAAATATTTCCTACTCACCAACCAAACATGAGAAAATAAGTCAAAATCTACTTGTTTTCCAGGAAAACATTTTCCTTCGTACCAAACACACCCTAAATATTAAATAAATATATTATTGTATCCATGTGAAGCTTTCTTTCCTTGTCTAATGTTTTTTGATGATTGTTAACGATAATGGAAGTTGCCTTGGTTTAACTTAAAGCTTAATCATATGAGATGTTTGTTTATTGCCTCGGCATGCTCATGAATGTAATTATCTAAAGGAATTTTCTTTTCTTTCCATCAACATATAGTTATAGAAGAATGGTTAGGTGTTAAATTTTACTTTATGCTTACTGTTATGGTATTTGTGTTGGAGTTAAATAATTAAAATGTATATTGCCTCACCTAACAGTTACTTGTGTTTCTAATTTTTTTCTTTCCCTTATTCTTGTACATGTACATTTTGGGAGAAAAATAGAGTCTTGATTCGAAATTCAATATTCACGCCAAAAATCGAGTCTCATGGATTCGCTTTATCATCATACCCGCACATGGAGTCATTACAATATCTTAGACTATCCGAATAGCAAATAAAATAGGCAGTCCTCTCTTGGAGTCATTTATGACTACTTATATGTTTAACATTTATTTGCTTACTTATTTTTCTTTACATGTTAAACTTGTTTGTGTGATTTGATTATGCTTTTGTTCTTGAATTCACAATAGCTAACATAATATAGATGTTTGGATTTGGTTACCAAATGAATCATTGTTATGATAGTAGCTTTTAATTGTTTTTATAAAGAAAATCAACATTTTCTTTTAAGGTCGAGTTATTCCTAAAAAATGTTTTTCAAAGCATGTTCATTAATTTCGTGTATAGAGCTCATATTTTAGTGCAATAATTTTTGCACAAACATGTTGTTTTGTTTTCAAAAGAAAATGCAAGCCATTTCATTTCAAATACAAAAGAGTTTTGAATGCCAAGTTTGTCAATTAATTTCAAGTAAAAAATATTTTCTCACTTAATGACTCTACTCTTCAAATTCTTTAGCATTCACTAGTAGTATTAACAAATTAATCTAAGTTTGTTCGGTAATCATTTTTAACGGATCTTAAAGGATGCTTAACCCCTTCTCTTTAGGATAACTAGAATCCTTAATCATATAAGTTAAGTAGACCATTAATTAGAGTTAATTTTAGTATTACTTAGTTAAATATTTTGGTGTCCTAATTCAACTTAAAAATAATAATTAGGTGGCGACTCCTTAAGTTAATAATGTAGGTATCACCAATATGTTGTATACTATTTAACATGAGTTAAAATGGGGTATAACAGTAGGGACCAAGTTGAGTTTTGGAAAATATCAAGTCTCTGATGATGGTATACAGATAAACATGATGAGTGGTAGGGTTAACTACGGGCCGTAGGAAGTGCCCGTAGAGTTGATTCAGAGATGATTTAAGACCTCAAGACTACGGAAGGAATTGACAGGCCGTAGTAAGGTCTACAGGTCGTAGGGAGTAACCTTATAAGTGATCCACACTTAGTCAAATTTTGGGTCTTTTCTCTATGCAACTCATACCTATACTATGTCGTTTTGATCCTATTTCTAAGTCCTATAACTACCTTTCAATTTCTAAAACCACCCAAAACCCTCTCATTCTCTCAAATTCTCAATTCCGATACAAGTTCAGCCTCTCCAATTCTCTCTCAAGTTCAAGGAATAAAATCTAGAGTTTCAAGCTTCAAGGTCTTCTCTTTTTCTTGCTTTGCTAGGTTTTGATATTAAGGTATGTGAGAATTCACCAATGGGTTCCATTCATTCATTGGGTCCCAAAAGATTCTCAATCTCCTAATTCAATTTCACCCAATTTGATTAGGGTTTCACGCAAATCTCCATGGGTTCAATTTATTATGATTTAATTATTTGATTTTAATTTTATTATGCATGATTTGATTCAATTACATGGTTTCAAATGATTTCATATGGACCCATGCTTTTTACTTGATCACGATGATGAATTTATGAAGAAAGCTTATGAACTTATGAATTATGAATTCATATGGACCCATTCTTTTTACTTAATCATGAAGATGAATTTATGAAGAAAGCTTATGAACTTATGAATTATGAAAGTTATGTATGTCTTCTGAAAATAATGTTTTATTAACTAAGAATGCTTTTGAGATAAGTGTCAATGAATTGTGAAAGGTTTTGTCACATATTCTGAAATCATGGTTGTAAAAGATTTTCTCACATATATATGAATCATAATTTGAAAGGAGTTGCTCTATGATGACTTATGATTGTATTGCTTGTTTAATTGTGCCTTTCCAAGTATGTTGATGTAAATATCAATATGACTATTCCATTGGAATTTTACTTAGCACCGAGAGGACTTTGAGATGGAGGCTCTCCCTTTATTAGAGGCCGGGTCTCTAGAAGCAATCTCCTTGTCCCTAACTATGTGTCCCCATAAGATTTATCATAGAAAGATATAACTAGTAGATCCACCTAAGCTAGTATGTATGGTCCTTACGTTGGCAAGTAGGACAATCTCTTTTCAGTGTGGGAAAGACACCGAATTCCATGTTATTTTTAAAAAGAAAATATTTTTTTTAAAAAATAAAATAAAATAAAATATTTACACACGTGGCAGGTGAGTGTGTACAAACACAACCAACTTGGGTGGGTGAAGGTGACATGTCAGCACAAAAGGTGCACAAAAGTATGAAAAAATGAGTTCAGGGAGGTAATAGAACCCAAGTTAAGTTTAGGTGTGTCTCTGAGATTTCGTTCATAGTCTAGGGGTACTTGTGTCTTATCCCTTAAGTAATCAAAAAATACTTTTTAATTGGTTGAAAATTAAATGTGTTGAGTCATATATTAAGAACCAAAACTAGAATTTTCTAATAACTGAAGGATCAAAGAGGTTCCTAAAGGCTCGATTTCTATTTAGGATGAGTAAACAAATAGCAAAAAGATGGACAAACGGTAATCTTAACAAGATAATGTTTTTCTTCTCTGCCGTTGTTGAGAGAGAAAATGACCAAATGAGGCCCCAACCTATTATCGGATTTTCAACTACACAATTATATTTTACGGGGGTCCTATTACTCCCTGAACTACATATTTAAAATCAAAATTATTACCAATCCACGCTCCATGTTTGCAAACATATTTGCAGTACCTACTTTTAATGGGTGGGTGGATTAGTCACATTGTTGTGCTTAGGTGGACGTCCATGTGGTGTTATTATTTACAGGTTGGATGCCACATTTAGTCTATTAAAATGGAGGGTAGAAGGGATCCAATAGGTAGATGAGAGGGGTAGTTTTGAGCCCAAAAATAGTTAAAGGGTATATTTGATCTATTTCAAATAATTGAAGGGTAATTTTGACCCTTTTCCATAAATACAATACATATTTTTCTTATAAGTTATATGTTTAAATTGAGATAAATGTCTTAAATCAATGACATAAATATATATTTTGTTTGACAATTGAGAATCAACTCATTTGATCCTTTCTTGAATTATCAAAATACCTTTAAAAAAATTCCTTTCAAAATTTCTAAAAACAGGAAAATTTAAATTCAAATCAATTCACTTCCATCAAAATATGTATCTCAATTCCACAAATTTAGTTGGAAAGTTTATTTTCCGAAAGAAATTTATTCAAAATTAGATGCAAATATTTTATCCATAGATTCAAAATCATTATTTTGTAATTCAAATTCAATGTACTTAACCTAATAATATTGTCTAAAATTGTCATGTGACTTTTCGATAACTTGTCACTTAACTTAATCACATTGCAAAGTGCTCTTTTTTACTTTTTTATAACAAAAGTGAGCATTTAAAATCTAAAATGTTTGACTAAATTAAACTTCTCAATGAAAGGTGGCTTTTCATTTTTCACGTAATTGAATGTATTTATTTTTATAAAAAACAAAAAAAAACTTAGGATAGAAATGAGATTAACTTATATCCATTGACAGTGGACAAGAAAAAGTACACCGTCAGTTCATTTTTAAATTAACGGTTTACTTTTCTTGTCCACTTCAATGGATAGTAGTTAATCTCTAAGAAATATTTATTTCAATTCAAGCATGTACATAGTAGCAAAAACAGTAGCATGCATTATGATCATCATTCATATAGAAAAAATATTAAAACAAAATATTTTCTAAAAAATGAAGAGTGCGGTAAATAAGTTTATCAATGAAGCTAATGATGAATAATCAAAAGAAAGAGAAGAGAGTTTAACATTATATTGTTGTAGGAATAAGAGAGGTTAGAAGTAAGAACTCTATTTCAACTCAAATTTCTTAAGAGAAGATATTTTTTTTTAATACTCTTTCGTACCCTTAAGTTTTTAAATACAATGGATTTTTTCTTGTAAGCTATATCATTGAATTGAGAGAAATATTTGAAATCAATAAGATATTTTATTTTTTCTCTAACCATTGTCAAGTGTCAATCCATTTTCCTTTTGAATTATCTAAATACAACTAAATTTGAAAAAATACAAAAAAAAAACAACTCAAATTAGTTCACTATCATAGTAAGTATCTGATCAGTTTCACAAATTTAGTCAATAAACTTATCTTTCTAAAGAAGTTAATTTTAACTTTAAATGAAAATATTTTAACCATAGATTCAAAATCGTTATTATGTAATTTAAATTCAATGTTTTTTCGTAACTTAATAATGTTTTTTCCTAAAATTATCACGTGACTTTTCAATAGTATGTCACGTGACATAATTCAATTGCAAACTACTCTTTACTATATATTACTAGTGGAGTGTGGCCCGTGTCAGCACGGGCCCAACACAATATCAGTATTATAGACAATTGCCAAGGAATCATCCAGCTATCGACGACCTCAATAGACAATAATATTGCATGGTATATTTGATTTTTTGTGATGGTAAAATACTCGTTCACGTTCAAATGATACAAAAGGGAGGAATGAGTTATCACAAAATGAATCTTTATCCAGCGAAAAATAGTGTGGCATTATGAATTATTTTTTTACAATTTAGGTATAACCTCTCAAATAAAAGAAATCATCGCAAGTAGTAATATACAACTAATACAATACAAATTGAGCTATTAAACTTTAATATGATTTTAAAAATGTCTTCATTCTCATGGCGTCTTCGCTTCTATATTTGATGTTTGTCCTCACGGCAAGAGGGGCAAATCCTTTAATAATTTAATGAATATCATGATACACATTACAAAATATTAATAATGACATACAATTAAATAATAATAATTAAAAAAAAACAAATAGGTATACATACAATTAAATAATAATAATAAAATAATATCTCTATTCTTTTTAGACATGAACTAAGATTTGAGATAGAACTTTCTTGCTCTGTAACTACTTCCATTCATTAATATCAAATGGATGTGCAGGCTAATTACTAAGGCCTACAATAACTATTAACCCATATACTTTGACAAGGCAACAACACGTGTAATCCACTTGTAAATTTGGCAGAAAATATTAAAAGAAACTCTTTAATTTTTTAGCATTCTCTCTCAACTCGATAGGCTCTTTCATAATCTTTGATCGAGGCTGAATTAGCAGTTTCTCTTTTTGTGAGCACAATTAACTATTAAACCAAAGACTCAAATTATATAATTGGTTTACATTCAAGCTCTGTTGTTCAAAAGAAGGAACAATTTCAACAGCTAAGTATTCAAATTTCAGATTTCCAAACAATAAACATAACTAATTATCCATTAAATCAAGACACAATACATAGCACAAATTCATCAATTTAGTAAACAAACAAGTATAATATTTTCGCACCATTTTTATAGTGCAAGAGAAGTCCAGTATATTTTCATTGTATGTGTGTATGAAAGACGTGATATTTTTTTTTTTTATTATCTGGTAATGATAGTATTGTATAACCTGACAAGAATGCAGAAATGATACTCAAAAAGCTGCAATCACAAAGAACATTATCAATAACCAATATAAGAAGCAAACTGAGGGAACAATACGTTGCGATATATACTATTAACCATATATTTAGATATAATATTTTTGTTATAGAGTAATTATTTATTTAGTTTTAATTAAAAAAATTTAATAGATCATATATTTGTTTATGTTGTCTATTTACTTATATAGTAGATGATTTAGTGTATATAGTTTTAGCTTATACACAAATGATTAAATCATTGATTCTTATAAGTATAAAGTTTTTGTTCACAATCTGAGATGGAAATTGGACATGACATCGATACGATAGTAGCACAAGATTATATGTAATGTATCTTGATTATGAGAACGGTATAGTTCAACTTCTTATGTTAGTGCATTTTGTATGCATTGAACGGGACCGAGTAGAGATAATTGTTTTTAGATTGACTTACAAAAGCATATTCTCTAAACTGTTGAACGTACTTATATTCTCAATCGTGATATAACTATTATGATATGTATATATTAATTATTGTTTTGATTTATTAAAAGGTGAATGAGATGGGTCAATATGTCTGGTAGATTGGATGATAATAATATATATTGATGAAATAATAAGTTAGTTGATGAAATTCATGTCTCGATATAGAGATTGATGATATGCCTTTTTGAGAAACTTATAAGTTTTCATGGTGTCAAACCTTGCAAGTGGATTTATGAATTCGACACATGAAATAAGTTAAGCAATGCTCTAAAGGAAATTAATCATTGAATTAAATTCTTCAGTAATTTAATTTATTGATTAGTATCTGTAATCTTCACATGGGGAATTACATAAGTGTTTAATGAGAAATTTCGAAATATAAATAGAGTAGTGCAATTATGAATTTCTAGTGGAATGATTTGTAATTTATTATCTTAAGAATATTTCAAATTAATTATTTGAAATTATTTCCATAATAGGAAGCCTCAGTAATTAATTATGTGGTGCCTATAGTACCCATGCTTATGTAGAACTCATAATTCTATTTTCTAAAAAAGAAGAAGAGAAACTAGTGTTCCTTTTGTTGTTCAAGAAAAAGAGGTGCGACTTTTGTTTCTTCTCCTTTTTTTTTTTTGGAGTGAGAAGAGATCTCTATAAGTAGGGTTTCTTCTAATATAGAAAATATTGAAGGTTTTTTATACGATATTTGCTCACCCAAATATTGAGAGAGTTCGGATGTGAGCTTGTGATCATTGTAGAAGACTGCAAATTAAGTTGTTGTCTATTTTGTGGATTCACTTGAAAGTCTGTTTAACTCATGAATTCGCTTGAAGTTATCTGCTCATGCTTTAAGAGGTAATTCTTGAATTAAATTTCAGCAAGTTTATGTGTTTTAGGATGATTATATGTGTTCTAGCATAAACGTTATTGAAAATATATTATTTATGTAAGCAGTATGATTCTGGCATGCTTCCGCTGTGCATATAATTTTCTAATAATTATCATCAAAAGTCTCGATTGTATATATATTGTACGATTATGAACATCAATATTTTTAAAGATAACCAACCACCCGGGAGATTTGATTTGTGTTTGGTAACATGCATTTGTTTGTATTGTCCCAGAAAACGCTACCTTGAATAGTTTAGTTCTTGTAACTTTGAATTAATTCAAGTACTAAACGCGGTGGCAATGTTTAATTTCTTTTTGGTGATTGGTGAAAAGTTCAAATTTTGCTTTTGATTAATGGAATTAATGGTGATAGAAAAAGAATTAAATAAAAATTAAAAAGATGCTTGATGGGTTTATGGACAAATGGCGCCTCTTTTAGCTTTTAGCAATTTTGCTTAATTCCTTGGTCTATTATTTTAATATTTTCAAAGAATTATTTGGTGGGTTACTTGGCTTATTTGCATAACGGAAATAAAGGGATAGTCGATAGTCACGTTTTTTAATTAACAAGTGGAATGAGACGTAGTTTTTGATTTTTTTTTGGATTACTTTAATTAAATGGGAATTATTTTTTCTCTTTCTCACATGGCCGACTCAACAAGATCGGGGGCCTAAAGCCAAACCTTAAAGAGAGGCCCTAATATTTTGAGAAGTATTTTGTTTCTTTAATCTCTTTAATAATTTTATTTTTGACTTCACTTGCCAATAAGTTTAATAATTCACTTTGTATATTATGTCCAAGGTAATGACTATTAATTTCGTCATGCTTATTCTTCAAATATGTTCTTGCATAGCTGGATCAAATTTATTAATCATTTCAATTAGGCTTTAAAAATTATCGTTACTTTCTTGATAGATCTTTCCATTTGTTCTCCTAAATGCTAAATTATTTTTCCAAAGAATTTTGATCACGTCAACAATTCTTGACAATACATTTTTCCATTGCACTTTATCTCTATCAATTTGTTCCTGCACAACTTTATCAATTGTTTTTTAATGCAATCTCATTTCTAAATCAATACACGAGCTCATATTATTAATAATATGTTCATTGTTTACTTCATGGACCGTGAGCTTAACACTAAGATTTCTCCACTCATTACTACCTTCACTAGCTAGTTTACTATTACAAATAATAGAAGTTGTGCTAATAATTTACAACAAAAACAAAAACAATTATCCAAATCTTTAGAGTAGATTAATCATTTTCTTTCATGCTTTTCTCCGTTTATCAATTTTTGAATATAGCGTGTTGTAGAAAAATATTGTACGTATTTATCTCGTGGAAAATTTATATCAGCCATTCTAAATGGTCCCTTTTCTACTAATAGATCTCTCAATTTTGTATCTACATTATTCCATTGACTTGGATCATATATATTTTTAGGGATGCAACTATTTAAATTATTTAGGAGTTCTTGATATCGGGAACAATGTCACATTTTCATCAACTTCTTCTAAATTTTATTCTTGGATATTATTATCATCTAACTCAATTCTATTGGTGACTTGTTCATTTGAAGAACATCCTCCAATATTTTTGATTCGAAATATTTATTATTTGTTAAAATCTATCAAGGGCTCTTTTTTAAGATTTATTTAATTCTTCAAGTTTTCTCTCTTTTTGCAAAATCAAAATCATGTTTTCTAGTTGACATATTAAAATTGAATAAATTTTAATAATAATTAAAACAATTTACATATACTTAAGAATATCAACAATAACAATTTTTCAAGAAAAAACTATAAAATCTCTTACACATTTTTTTTCTTTCAAAAAGTAAATATAACTTTTTAATAATATGAATAAGACTTTTTTTTAAAATGGAGGCCCCAAAAAATATGGGCCCCCAAGCGATGACTTTAGTGGCCTAGTGGTTAAGATGGCCCTGCGCGCGCGTGTATATATATATTGTTGACACCAAATTTTGTCCCTCCTTTCTTCTAATTTATTTTGTTGAGCTTCTAAATTACTAATAAGTTGAATATTTTATAATTTACTATTATTTTTCATTTATCACTATCGTTGTCGTAATTATCTATATTACTTTAGCTTTTATTATTTTTATGATTATCATATTTTTATTATCATTTCCACTATTTTTAAAATTATATATTTTATTATCGACATTACTATTATTACTTTATTGACGTCTTCTTTAAAATCGATAATCGTTACTTTATTTCAAGTTTCTTACTTTCTAAATCTTTTATATAATGTATAT
>JAJOOO010004135.1:0-37189 GCA_029582685.1 Solanum piurae | reverse complement strand
GCGTTGGACAAGTATTTTGTAAATGAGCTTGGATCTTGTTCTATGATGTCATTTTGAAATGGTTTGCCCTTAGTCCCTATTTCCCGTTAATTAATGTTGAATGTACTTCCGCGACCGATGAAGTGTGATGACATGTTTGAGAGGCTTGTTTGGGGTTCCTTCGGGTTCCTCATTCGCCATTTCACGTCTAGGCCCTAGGCTTGGGTCGTGACATCTAGGATCTATCAAAGCATAAACACAATGGGAGCAAACAATCAATGTACATGTCACAACATCTGGTGATGACTCTGAGTCCTGTCAGCCGGCTAGTGAATATGTACGGTTCTATCTACTACCAGAACTAGATGATCCCTCTCTACCTCTGCCTCTACCTCTACCTGCCGAAGTCTGAGGTCCACGCCCTGTAGATTGTGCTGATGAAGAGGAACCTACTACTGACCTGGTCGGCTGACCTATACTACCCTGACCTATGGTCGGGTAGTGTCTCCACCCATGCCCCTCCTGTCTACAAGAATAACAACTTGTGGAAGCCTATTTGCACCTCCCGAAATACATCCTACCACAAGTTGTGTAATGCGGTGGGGTTGTCCTAGCTTGGCCTGAACCCCTCTGTTGCTGAGAGCCTGATGCTCGTGAACCCTCACCTGGGCCTGACTGTCCTTGACGATCAAATCTACTACCCTGGAACTATTGTAGTGGAGTTATAGGTGGCCTAATAGAATATCGAGGTCTGGGACCACCTTAAAAATCTCCCTGTGAACCAGCGGGCCTAGCCCTCTTCTGTCTCTCTCTATCGACCCTCTCACTCATATACTGTAAATGTCGGCGATCCTCTATGACTTGTGCAAATGCCTAAATTTGTGAGATATCCGTATTATCATTTAGTGTAGCGGTAGAACAAGAATCAATATAGTCTGAGTCGAGCCCTCCCACAAATCTCCGTACCCTATCATGCATCGTATAAAAAAATGCTGGTGTATATATAGCCAATGAATCAAATCTCAGCTCATACTCTCAGACACTCATTCTTCCCTGTCGGAGGTTCAGAAATTAGTCCACCCGGCTATCCCTAATATGTCGAGGCAAATAGTGATCTATGAAAGCTTCTGTAAAGTTATCCCTAGTGGGTAGAGATGCATCTTTTCCCTTACATCTCTCCCAACTTTTTTACCAAAATACTGCAACATCACGCAATCGAAATGCTGCTAACTCAACTGACTCAGTGGTTGAGGCATGTATGACTCTGAAGATCCTATAAAGCTGATCAAAAAAGTGCTGAGGGTCCTCTCTGCAATCTGTCCTTGTGAAGTGTGGAGGATTCAAGGCAAGAAATTAATGAACTCTAGAACTTCTGGGCCCTTTAGAAGGTCTGGAAACATCTGGCGCAACTGGTTGGCGTTGTGCAGCTACTAATTGTGCTAACATATATACTGCACTCTTGATATCCTGATCAGATGGAATAGGAGGAATTTGAGGTGGTACTGCTGGTGGAGCTAGAAGTTCTGTAGCCCTCATAGGCTCCTGAAGCGGTGGAGAAGCTATAGGGGGATGAGAAGATGTCTCCCCCTAGGTCACAATGGGCTACCTCCACCTGTGGTACCTTGCCGGAACCCTTACTTGCAGTTGTATCTAGCCCCTGGCTAGCTGTGGTCTGTCTAGTGTCAGTCATCTCTATCTGCATACAAGTATCAAGTATAAGCCATAAACCTTAACCCTTAAGACACCGCTCTGAAGCACGAGGTGAGCAAAAGAAGGATAATCATTTTAACATGCCCGGTAACTTCTTGCTTATCGAATGTGGTGCACAACACATTTATAAACAAGACTCTAATAGACACGGCTTACAGACTCCCTAGGATACAACGTTGCTCTGATACCAAGTTTTTCATGCCTCAAACTCGAGGGGCGCAACTAGCTCCTAATGCCAAAACTCAGGCCCGAGCCGACCTAGATGAACCATTTGCTACTAGCGCATCGCAACCACACGCAATCAAGGAAACAAACAAGTATATCTCGACTTAAAACTAAGCCCTCGGCCGGCAAGGCCCCTGTCAACTGATCTATAAAAGAAACAGCTACTCCCAGGAGATCATATAAATAAATAGACAACTAGCATAGAAGTACTGATTGGGCTGTCAAGGCCACCATGATATCTATACACAAAAATTGGAAGCAGGTATATATCAAGACAATACATCAAACAACTCACAAGCTTCAGCAAACCAACAAAACTAGGCCAGCATGGCCATAACCTAGTTGTACACCCCACACACTAGTCTTCAAGCCTCAAAGAGTAGTAAATATTGGCGGTACAGGGCCCCAGCCTACCTATAAAAATATACACAACAAAAGCTAACAAACCTACAAACTCTGGCAGCTCCGGAGGAAAGGGGCTAGCCAACTAGATAAAAGTCAATCTTGTTATTAAGGAGGTATACTCAGTCGTCTGTCAAGACCTGCATGCATGAATGCAGTGCCCCCAGGCAATGGGGTGTCAGTAGAAAATAATGTACAGAGTATGAAAGGCTGTAGACTAAATGAGCAAGTATCATAATATACCAAAAATAATCGGGTAAGGAAATCAAATTTAGATACGCATTCCCACCCACTACTGAATCTAATAAAATACAATAATGATCAAACATAAACCTAACCAAGCCCCCGTATGCCCGATAGGTACAAATAAAATACCACCTACTTAGGCCCCCATAAGCCCAGAAGGTGCCAAATCAATCTATATATCCTTATCGGTAGCCCCTTGTCTTTGTAAGAAGTCACTTAGCCATTTTTGGCAACTATATATACCCGTAGGCAGCGCATAGCCCTCTTAGGCAACATCATAGCTCTGTGGGCATCACACGACCCTCTTTTGCATCACATAGCCCTGTAGGCAATACATTGCCCTCTTTGGCGTCAAAAAGCCTTGTAGGCAACACATAACACTCTTTGGCATCAATATAGCCACGTGGGAAACACATAGCCCTCTTTGGAAATAACATAATCCTCTTAGGCAAGATCATAGCCCCCATAGGCAGTTCATAGCTCAACAACTAACCACATTAGCCCCAAGGGCGACAACAAATAATTGAATAGGCTAAAGGCGAGCAATTTAGCTATAAACAATATGTATGAATTATCTCCAAGTCGTTCCTAACTTAGGGTCTTTCTTAACAGATCGTGAGTCCCTAAAATGAGGGTTTATAACCACCCAATCTGCCAACCACTAACAATTACATCTACAAGATCACCAACGTTAACTACCTCTAAGGAAACATGTCTAACGAAGGGAATAGCCTTAACATACCATTCCAATGAACGCTCGAAAGACCATAGTTCCTTCACGAAAGTTGTTCCAGATGTCCTAATCTTCACAAACACTATATATACACAGCTGGTATGCACCTATAAACAATTCATAATTAATCTTAAATCGGCAGATTTGACATATTGCCCCAACTTGTCGAAACGTCCGTAGAAATTCATAAAAACAATCATAAAAGAGTCCCGAGATGATTAACTTAGTTAAACAAGTTTAAACCTTGAATAAGCACCAATAAATACAAATTTATATCTTCAAAAACCAGCTCCAAATGCAACTAATAGAAGGGAAAAACGATTGCCACGTGTAGGGATTATGTTTCTAGGCACGGGGGCAATGTTTAATAGTAGAAATCATCAAAAACTAACCTTCATCATGCTAGAACTCCATAGGAACCCTCTCTTAATCTTTATATCTGGTTTGGAACTGAAATGAATTGTTTTCATGGCTTAAAACGTTAAATAAGCCGACATACCATATTTTTGACCCAACTCGGATCCGATCCGGAATCTGCCCCGGCAGTCCCTAGTAAAACCCTCATACCTTCTTACTTTGATGTCGGTTTGATACGGGATTTTGTGCGTTGCAAAATAGACTCATAGGGCTTCGATTTAATGGGTAATAGCCCTTCTAAATCTTTATATATTGGGAGAAAACATCCAATAGATTTGACCCAAATTTCAGAGAAATCTTTAAAAAGGAACTTACGATTACTTTCACCAACTTTTATTTTGCCACTTACGTAACTTCAAAACTTAGGATACAAACCTTGAACACTTAAAATATGACATACCACATCATTTTTAATTTATTACCCACCCTCCTTATCTTTCCACGAAGATACAAGTTAATTTACACCTTTTGAAAAGTCGGGGTGTTACAATCACGGTACATCTTGGTGGCTCCCAGATGAATATAATATCGCGAACCATGGGCCTCATCCAAAATTTCCTATCTCAAGCCATCAATATCCGGAACACATAGCCGACCTTGGTACCTAAGCACCCCATCTCGCCTTTCCGAGAAATCCTCAACGGACTTATTAAGAACCAATTCTTTCAATTCCATCAAAATAGGATCAAGGTGTTGCTTAGACTTTACATCAACCACTAAGGACGATTCGGAACTATGATGGACTATGAACCCACCCTTGGTGGAATCAACTAGTTGGACACCTAACCGGGCCAACCTATGCACATCACGAACCAATTCCTTCTTCTCATCTTCGACATGAGCCACACTACCCATGGGCAATCTACTTAGGGAGTCCGCAACTACATTGGCTTTGGCGGGGTGGTAAAGGACACTCATGTCATAGTTTTTCAACAACTCTAACCACCTTCTTTGTCGAAGATTCAATTCTTTTTGGCTAAACACATATTGAAGACTCTTGTGGTCGGTGAACACATCTACTTGAACACCATAAAGATAGTGCCTCCAAATTTTTAAAGAAAACACCACTATGCTAATTCGAGATCATGAGTCGGATAATTATTTTCATGTACTTTGAGTTGCCTTGAAGCATAGGCGATTACTTTCCCATGTTGCATGAGGACACACCCCAAACCTACTCGGGAAGCATCACAATACACTACAAACCCATCATTACCCTCTGGTAAAGTAAACACCGGAGCGGATGTAAGCCTATCCTTCAATTCTTGGAAGCTCTTCTCACAAGCCTCCGACCAAACAAACTTCTCTTTATTTTGAGTTAAGGCTGTCAATAGAGATGCAATAGAGGAGAAACCCTCGACAAATCTCCTATAGTAGCCGGCTAATCCCAAAAAGCTCCTAATATCGGTAGGAGTTAAAGGTCTAGGCCAACCTTTGACCGCCTCTATCTTCTTCGGATCTACCTCAATACCCATACCCGATACAATGTGATCGAGGAAAGCGACCGACTTAAGACAAAACTCACATTTAATAAACTTAGCATATAATTGGTGGTCTTTAAGGATTTGCAATACGATCCTCAAATGATTCATATGCTCTCCTTCACCTTTGGAGTAGATCAAGATGTCGTCAATAGACACTATCACAAACATGCCTAGACAGTGCCTAAAGAACCTATTCATTGAATCCATGAATGCCACCGGGGCATTGGTGAACCCAAAAGACATAACCACAAATTCAAAGTGACCGTACCGGGTCCTAAGGCCATCTTAGGAATATCACATCCTCTTACCATTAGTTGATGGTAACCCGATCGAAGGTCTATTTTGGAGAAAGAGGTTGCCCCTTGAAGTTTATCAAACAAGTCGTCAATCCTAGGAAGTGGATACTTATTCTTTATAGTAAGCTTGTTCAATTGACGATAATCAATACACATTCTAAGGGATCCATCCTTCTTCTTCAAAAACGATACCGGTGCACCCCATGGATATATGCTTGGTTGAATAAAACTCTTGTCTAACAAGTCCTTGAGTTGTGCCTTCAACTCTTTCAATTCGTCTGGAGCCATTCTATAGAGAGGGATAGATATGGGTTGAGTATCCGGTAAGAGATCAACGCCAAAGTCTATTTCCCATTCGAGAGGAATTCCAGGTAAATCATCGGGAAAGACTTCCGGAAACTCCCTCACTACGGGGACCGACTCAAAAGAAGGGACTTTGGATTCAATATCCATAACCCTAACAATATGATACACAGACCCCTTGAAAATCATTTTCCTAGCTTTTAGTTAGGAAACAAATTGACCTCTAGGAATTGAATTCCATCCCTTCCATTCTAAAATGGGCTAATTCAGAAATTGAAACTTTACTACCTGAGTTCTACAATAAATGGATGCAAAACAAGCATGAAGCCAATCCATCCCTAAGATGACATCAAAGTACAAAATATCTAATTTGATAAAATCAAACCAAAGTGACTCTATGAGGTAAGGAGATTGGACAGCCCCTACATACTCTTTTTACTATGACCGAATACCCTACCGGGGTAGACACGGAAAAAGGTTCTTTTAAGGTTTTGGGGAATATTTCAAATTTCATAGTCACTAAAGGTGTAACAAAAGATAAAGTGGCACCGGGATCTAATAAGGCATAAACATCAATAGAAAAGACTTGCAACATACCCGTTACAACGTCGGGGGAGTTCTCTTGCTCACCTCTACATTGGAGAGTATAGAAGCGGTTCTTCTTAGAAGCATCAGAGTGGGAACCACTTGGAGGAACTTGATTATCCTCTTTCCCCTTGGCCGCACGAGTTGGACAACCTTTCAATTGATGCCCACTTTTGCCACATCCATAGCACACACCCATACCGGCAAGACATTTCCCTTCATGTCTCTTACCACACTTGGCACACGTAGGTCTTTCCATGGGAGATCCACCCTTGTTGCCTCCTTGAGGCTTAGGGTTAGACACCCTATCTTTGTTGGTCTTGGGAGCATTAGAGGAACTTTGATTAGAGAACCTCTTCTTAAACCTTGGTCCACTTTGACCCTCGAACTTACCATTCGAAGAATTTCCATCCTCAACTCTAGCCCTTTTTACCTCTCTAGTCTTCTTCCGAAGCCTTGTCTCTTCAACTTGTTGATCATAGATCGTTAGGCGCAAAATGTCCATATTGTCATGAAGCATAGCCGTATGACATTCCTCCTCAATCGCCTCAGACACCCTCGTCACAAAATGACTTATTTCATCTCTAGGATCTGACACTAAAGAAGGAGCATATTTGGACAACTGCATGAATTTCAATGAATATCCTTGGACACTCATCCCTCCTTGACGGAGATTGATGAATTCCTCAACTTTGGCTTCCCTCTTCTCACGGGGAAAGAACCTATCAAGGAACGCCTTCTTGAATACTTCCCAAGTTATGGGACCCACTCTTATAGATCTATTATCCTTTCATTGAGTAAACCATACTTGGGTTACGTCTTTCAATTGATATCCCGCTAGTTCAACTTTCTCAATAGAAGTCACTCCCATAGGATCCACAATTTTGTAAACCTCCCTGAAGAACTCTTGTGGGTCTTCATTCACTATAGAACCCAAGAAGATAGGAGGATTCATCCTAGTGAAGTCTATTAACCTTGAGGCCATATTACACACATTGGGCTCCACCGGGGCCTAACCTCTTGGTTGGCTTGAGTTGCCATAGATTGAGCTTGAGTGGTGACGGTTTGAGCTTGAACCTTAATGAGTTGCATCAAAGTTTAGAAAGCCACCCTTATCTCAACATTAGTCATGACCCCTTCATCATTAGGAGCTTGAGGCTCATTCACATTTCCCTCTGGTGCCCTTCTTGCATTACCACTTCTTGTATTCATATCCTATATGCACAAGAAAAGGATTACGAGAAAGGACCATATAGAGTACAAAATGTAAGCATGACTTAAAGAGTAATGAAGAAAGTGAGAGTTCCTAAACATATTATAGCCTCTGATTAATAAGAGTGGCGCGCTTCACACTCATGAACAAGACTCTACTAGAAGCGGTGTATGAGACATCAACCTAAATATTATCCCCAAAAACTTATGCTCTTATACCACATTTGTCACGACCCGAGACCACCCCCAAGTTGTAACACGGCGTACTTGACCCCGAAGGGGTCTCATACAAGCCATATGGCATCATCATGACATAAGACATAGAAATAATGCGGAAAATTTAAAACTTTTACAATGGAAGTTCAACTTTATAATTCATATACAAAAATCATAGGAAACTAGACTTTTGTCTCTTACACCATCTAACCCAAAGAATATAGATTTTGGGACGTAGCCCTTATACATCAATAGAAGTCTCAATATACAAAATACGACATGACTAAGAAAATAAGAGATCTCGTCCTCGAAATTGAGGACTCACAAACTACTTGGAGATAGTAATCCAAGTCTTCTTCGAATGAGAGTGTAATCACCTAGCCGGAACCTACACTCATTTAGTAGAAGGGAAAAAAAGGGTTAGCACATAATATGTACTAAGTATGGAAACATGCATAAAATCCTTAAACATGATAAAACGGACATTTTAGTGAAAAGAATGTGTTTATTGAGTTTAGAAATCAACAGGTATATCCAATGTACAACACAAGCCACAATCACATTCATAACCATTATAAGATAAAATCAACACCTTAGCAACCCCTAAGAAGCATTTTAGCAATGTACGGTTGGCATCCCATATTACCAACCTTACTAAATAACCCTTTTAAAGTTTCCTTGGCCATGCACAACATCTTCAAACCTCATTAATATCAGTGGTCATAAATAAGGAATTAGTCATGCATAATACTTTGAAAATAAGGAAAGTCAGTAACATCAACTAACCATTCAACATGCATGCATACATTGAATCTCAACATAAAGTAAAGGAACCACCCTACAACACCTTACTAAACCCACTTGTGCAATGTGGGAGTGAAGTCCCATACCCCCACTTCTACTAAGCAAATTTACCAAGAAGTTGTAGCATGTTCCGTGTCTCATTCAATATCTTCATTATTAGGGAACAGTAGCCTCAACCGACATAGACCATGTGAGCTACATGAAATTCGGTGTCGTGTAACCCCACATTGAGAAAGGTGTTCTACTTGCCTAAGGTAGAACTAAAATGTTTAGCTATAAGGTGGATCCACTAGCTAAGGTCCTGTGTTGGCACATAGTTCTAGGATAGGGAGATTGATTCTACAAACCCGCCCTATTGCATTGGAGGAGGGGCTTCCATCTCATGAGTTCCCTTGTGCATGACCCTCGACATTGTATTGGCGGGAGGACTTTACCTTATTGTCCATAACCATTCGGTGCTAAGCAACATTTCCCAAATTATATGTCATTAGCCTTTGAATTTTATTTACATGTGTGAAGGAATACTTTATCCTTCATTCAATACAATTCATAAAATAGTTCATTGATTCATTAAAGGTGAGAATGTACTTTCAACTTTAGAATCATAATTAGTGTGTGAGGTTTCACACCCAGATCATGTGTTCTCTTGAGAATGGACTTTCAATCAACACAATAGGATCAACATGGTTTATCTACAATTCATGCATAATAATGTGTAAAGGTGCATATGAGAACTATACTTTCAATTAACACCATTTGATTACATCATAATCATGTTTATGCATGAAGTATACGTGTGTGTAATTGTCCTTGCAACAACCCAACAACAACAATATCATCATACTAGACAATACATATAATCTCAAGTGTAAGGGTAAGGGAAGAACTACCTTTCAACAATACCAACTTTACACATTAGTCGTAGGAGATTTACTTTCTAAATGAATCAATAGTTTATACACATCTTTCATTCATATGCACAAACCCTAGAAATTTACCCATTTTTAAGTTCATGAATCATGTCTCACAATTACACCCAAAGATACTACAATAGGCATGGATAGAACAAGATTCAATAACTAAATTCACATAGGAGCAATTCATAGTAAATCATATTGCATCAATAACCCCATCACAATACTTGAAATTGGGGTCATGGGGTATACATGGGTTCAAGGGGAGTTTTACAATGAAAATCACCATTAAACATCAATTCATCCATAGTATAATGAAATTAACAAGATGAAATCGTTTTTAAGAAGAACCCATGGTTAGAATAGAAACATTAGTTTTGAACAATATACCAAATTTAGAAATTAGAGTTTCAAGGGCTTCATGGAGAAAGAAATTCCATGAATGAAGGTCCCCATACCTTCATCAAAGCCTTTCCCACAAATTGGAGTGAAAACATTGGAGCTGGAGCCCTAATCTTCAAGTTCTTGGGGTTCTTCAATGGAGGAACTTCTAGAGAGAGAATTATTGCAAGGATTGGGTCTTCTTTTATTTCTTTTAAGAGTGATTAGCAAGGGAGAATTTGACTCTAAAAATTATTTATATTAAGTAGGAAAAGAGTAGAAAGTATTGGTTTAATTTTAGGAAAGACTTACTAAAAGACCCTTCATTAAACTCCCAACCTTACCTCTTTCACGCTGCAGTTCTCCCTATTGCAAACCTTGGCTCGCCAAGGCACTTAGGCTACATGCCTAATGCACCTTGGTTCCACCCAAAGTTACAGTGAGTTCCCTAAATGGGCAGCTTACTAGGCGATGGGGATGGACCATGGGTGAATCGCCAATCCATTGGGCGATTCTCCACCCATCCGCCCTTTGTTCCATAAGCTTGGACTTGAGAGGTGGCTGTCCACTAGGCGAGAAGAATCCTTTGGCGCATCGCCAAGGCTCATGGGCGAAGCTACTGCCCATCGCCCAATGGAATTAAGGTAGCTATTATTTTCCCTTGATTTTTCTTAGGTAGTTTAGGGTCCTAGACTTCACCCTAGACTCCTTCCTTAACCATTTAAGCTCTAAGATAGCGTAGTCGTTTCCTTAAGGTTACTCTAACCCACACCATAAGGCTCTAGTTCATCCTAACATTTTTCCGGGGTGTAACAATAACTCTGAACGACTCCATACAAGCCTCTTAGCTCTCATAAACATAAGAAGTAGAATAATAAGAGTAAAACAATATTCTAAGTCCAAAAAATTTTTATAGAAGAAAAGCGAAAGTTTAAAACCATGTCTCATCATAGCATCTAGTACCATAAAATGAAATTGGACATAGCCCATACATCACGTCCAAAAAGAAAATACAAGAAATAACTAAAACAATGAAATTTGTCCTTGAACCATGAAGACTCGCCAAGCTCGGGAAAGAATCAAAGTCCAAGCTCTAGCCACATTATTGGGAACCTTGTGTGTCGGACTCTATATGTGGGGAAAATGTAGGCAAGAGTGTGCGTTAATACAAAAATGCACTAAGTATGATAGGTATGCATAATAATATTTTAAACATGCTGCCAACGGATATTTCATTTCATGACATGCCATTGACCAATTAAGACATGATATAAGAGGGTTAGAAAATATAAGTCATAACATCATGGTCAATGCAAGATAAATCCTCTTTAGACCTTTGAACACATATGAGATACTCCTTGAGTAATCTTAGTTCACTTTTAGTCTTGTTGTGGGTAAATTAGCCTTAACCGACACAGAGACCATGTGAGCTATAACATGATCCCCCGGTGTTTCCCACACCCAAAGGGGTGTTATACTTGCCTAAGGTAGAACCATGAACTTCTAGCTTAAGTGGATCCAATAGTTAATCATCCTATGGGGGAACATGGTTTATGGGATAAGGAAATTGTTTCTAGAAACCCGACCTCTACTAACTTGAGAGCTTCCATGTAAAGATGTTTATAGAAACCCAGACTCTACCATCGGGAGAGCTTCCATCTCACACTAATATCCACTCGGTGCTAAGCATAATTCCCACGACATAGTCAATTATTACTTATTCTTAACATTCATGGAAGGGTGTCCTTGGACCACCAATCCAAGCTAGTTATTAGGATAACTCTAACTCTTTGATTCAAATAGGTGAAAATAGCCTTTTAACCTAAGAATCCATATTATGTGAGAAAACCTTTCACATTATGTTAGTATGCCTTTATGAGAATAACCTTTCACAATACAACATAAAACATCATCATTTGGCACTTTACTCTCAAAGCACCCTTAAATATTCACATAGATTATATAAGATCATGCATAAACTCATACTTTGCCCTTTCAAGGTTCAAAACTTGCTTTCAATCACCAAATCTAGAATTCAAGGATTAGATAGGGATTATATTATAAAATCATGTGATTCTATCATTTCATGTTAAAGATCATAAAACTCTTCTTTCATAATCAACAACCCACATCATATGATCACAATTTAGAAAACATTTACATGGGTTCATAGGGGAAACATCATGAAAGCATTGTAAATCATCAATTCATGCATATTAAAACATAATTCAATCATTATGATAGATAATCAAAAGAACCCATGGTGATTGAAGAAAATCCTAGCTAATTTGGGGAATTCTACCTTTTGAAATAGAGGAATTTGGGGACTCCATGAATGAAAGAGATTCATGGATGAAAACTACTATACGTCAAGTCCGATTTCTTATCTTCAATGGAGGAATTGAGACCTTAACTTGAAACCCTAGTTGAATCCTTGTTCTTCTTATTCAAGTTTCTAGAGAGAGAATATTTGGGAAGAGATTTGGTTTTCTTTTGGGAATTTGGAAGAATGAAGTAAATGGATCTAATTTAGGGGTAAAAAAACTTATATAGGGGTCCTAGACTCATGAAAAATGACATTGTATAGGAAATAATTAATTAATAAAAGATCCAATTAACCCCAAAATAACTGACAGCTGACCACCTATGCCCCTTGACCGACTGACCGTGGATGGACCTACGGTCCGTCCTGCCTCCCGGTTGGTAAATATAGAGAGTTTTTCCTGGTCCTATGGCCACCCATCGATGGGTTATAGACTGACCTATGGTCTGTTCTTCATGATAGTCGATGGTGATTAGAGACGTGACATTTGGGCCTAGAACCATGGACCACAACCACACACCGAGGTCTGACCTACGTTCTGTTGGTATGGTCGTAGTTCTTGGCATCAATTTTCTTGGCAGGGTGGCCAACCCATGGACCTACCTATGGTTTGTGGTTCAACCCACGAGTCGTGGTTGCTCTCCGTGGCTGGCACCTGTAACTTCCCAAAATCTGATTTTTTCCCTTTTTTGGATACGGGGTGTTACAATAGGAGACCTACACCTCCTACCATAAATATCCTCAAATGGAGCCATACCAATACTTGAGTTTTCGTGACCTAGGGGTACACCCTAGATGTAACATTGCGTATAAGACCTCGAGAGGTCTCATACAAGCCACTTAGTTTTCATAACATAAGATAATAGAATTTAGCGGAAATTTAAAACATTTTCAACACAATAAAAGTCTTTATAAAATGAAGTAGAAGTCTATTACATTTGCCTCAAACCATCTAAAACATGATTTTCTTTGGGACGGAGCACAATAGCTCAAAACATAAAATGAAAGACATAAGGAAATGGTGGTCTAATCCTCGAATGCTATGAGGACTCACCAAAGCTCCAAGTCTTGCCCTACTATGATCCTAGCAACGGGGATGGAAGTCGATATCGCCGGACCCAACATTTGGATAAGAAATGTAGGCAAGAGTATGCGTTAGTACAAAGAGGTACTAAATATGATAGCTTGCATAAACATCAACATAGGCATAACATAACCATTAGTCAACATAAGACATAATCTATAAGCATAAGAGATAACAACATAAGTCATACGCATAATCAATGCACCTAGATCATTATAATGTAAGATGAATGCTTCTCAAATAACCTCAACGTATCCTTAGTCAAGACTTAGTTAATCCACCTCTAGTCAAACATATCGAGGAAGGAAACTGAAGAAACAATCCAAGATAATCTACCATCATAACAAGTAAATATCATATTAAAAATGTTTACGATATTTCCTTGAAGTAACCTTGTTTCATCATAACTATGTTACTTTCATTAGGGACTAGTCCCTATTTACCTATTTCTACTATTCATGGAAGATTACCTCTTTACTAGTCCAAGACAATTCATTACCCATGAATGGTTACTATTTATTAATTCAAGGCTACCAAGGAAAAACACCTCATCATGCTAGACCAAGCTTTCATGGAAGTCATTCCCTCATTGTAACGACTCAGAAAATGATAGGTTAAACTAGAGCCTAAATGTGGGGGTTAACGTCAAGGGTTAAGGTCAAGGGCTAAGGGTTTTGGGTGAAGGCCATGGTGAAGGGGAAAGGATGCCTTAAACCTAGGCCTAGCCACTGCCCACCATGATCACAAGGATCTTCACGACCCGTGGTGGCCACCACGAGTCATGGTTCCACACGTGGTTGGCAAGGCAGTGTGCCCTAGATTGGTGCCAATCCAAGGCTCCTCTTCACGAGCCACTTCATGGCTCGTGGGGTTGTCTTAGCTTGGTGGGAGTGGTGCAAAGTTAAGGGAGCTACTTCTCCAAAGACCACGAGCACCACAATGATCTATGGTGCCCTATAAGGTCTATACAAGTGGTCGTGAAGATCACTTAGGCTGAAGGGAGGCAAGACTCTCAAGGCCAATGCACTGCCTCAAGACCACGACCATCACCACGACTCGTGGTCTTCACCACGGATCGTGGGAGGTCTCGTGGAATTGCCTTAGTCCCTTGAGGGCTTGGAAAGGTGGAGAGGCACACTGGTCAAGGGACCACGGGCAACACCATGAGACGTGGTTCCCTCATGACCCGTCAAAGTTGGTGTGGTCCCTGACGGGGCTATCTGAGTTGAGGGGTTTTGAGTAATTTCCTTTTTATAAATTATTACGTGGGGTTGATTTTAATTGTTTTGTATCACTAGTATATATAGTTTTAAGTCCTAAAACAATTTATTTACTCCTTATTTCCCCAAATAAAATCAAAGAGTTCCTCCTTTAAAAAATTCTCTCTAGAAGTTCCCAAAGGAGAAGAAGAAGAAGTGGGAGCTAGGGTTATGGATTCAAGGCGTTTCTTCTTCAAATTTATTGGGGAATCACAAGAAAGGTATGGTGATCCTTCATATAGGGGTAGCTTTAAACCCTAGAGTTCATTCAAAAGTAGTTTTCAAAGTTTTCTAGTTTCTCAAAACCTAGGGTTTTACTCTTACTCATGGGTTCCTTCATCAAACATTTTCAAATGGTTATTAATGAAAAATTATGATTGTTTTAGTATTTAATGGATGATTTATGATGAAAATAATCTATGAACCCATGAATTCTCTCAACTCCTAAACTATATCTTTATGAAGTTGGTTTGTTGATTATGAAAGCATGTGAATAGAAATTTTCTAAATTTCTTTAGTATATTGAATTGTATCATTACCCATGCCTTAGTTATAGTAAATTGTTGGTGTGTTGGTGATTTGAGATGCATGGCCTTGAAGGGCATAGTATGAAGAATTGAGTATTATCATGATATCTTGCCTATGAATGTGAATCCAATGAAGTTAATGTGATCATTTCTTGAATGTATTTGTGTTATTATTGAAAGGTTAGTTCTCAATTTGACACTTATGAATGTTGGTGATGGAATGAGAAGGGCTCTTCATGTAATGTATATCTTGAATTGGTAGGCTTATGCATCCTTTTCTTGTATAAATGAATGTATTGTTGATTGTTGAATCTTGGATCGGTAGGATAATGTCACCCTTACACACATGTTAATAATGAACCTTGGGATTGGTAGGCTTATGGCACCCTTCCATTAATGATGTTAATGTACTTTGGGATCAGAAGGTTTATGGCGCCTTTCTATGAATATTAATGATGAACCTTGAATCGGTAGGCTTATGGCGCCCTTTCATGAGGATTCAATGAGATTTCCTAATGTACCTTGAATCAGTAGGCTTATGGTGCCCTTTCATGTGTTAATTATTGTACCTTGAATCTGTAGGCTTATGGCGCCCTTTCATGTGATAATGAATGTACTTTGGGTCTCTAGGCCAATGGCACCCTCTCATGTGTAATAATATTAAAGTAATAAAATACTCTATGGTAATGGAGGCTAAGCACCGAGTGGATTTGGTTAGATGGAGACTCTCCCGATGTTTAGGCCGGATTTCAATGATCATCTTCCTTATCTCATAACTATGTGCCCACATAGGTTTAGATAGTGGATCCACCTAAGCTATATGTTACCGGTCTTACCTTAGGCAATTAGACCACCTTTTTATGGTGTGGGGTTATATGACACTGGATTCCATGGCTAGCTCTCATGGTCTATGTCGATTAATGCTTATTCCCATCATGTGAGATGTGCATTATGGTTTCTTGAGAAGTTCTATGAAGTGTGGGTGGTAGTATGGGATGCTATCCATGCATTTCATGAGTAGACCTTGAGAGGGTCATAGTGAGTTCTCTAATGTCTTAGTGACTAATGTATGAAAGTGCTCTTAATGAAGCTAATGAGGAATGTTGACTTAAAGGCTTAATGTGATGATGCAAGCTATACTTGGGTTGTATTATAAGTTATTTTCCCTTGTCATATCTTATGAAATGTTTATGTCTCTTATGTATGAGTATTGTGTAAGGATGGAAACGATGAATGGTAAGTTCACTTTTGGTGACCTTAATGTGGTACTTTAGTGTGGATGGTGGTATGGGACGCTATCCATACATTGCACAAGGTATAGCATGAGGGTTACTTGAGGTGAAGGCCTAATGTGAAGGTAATGGTTTACATGTTGATTATTTTCTAATGTGATGTTATGACTTGTATGATGATTATACTTGTATTTTATGTCTCTTATACTAATGTACATGATATTTATAAAAAGTAGCATAATGCATGGTTTCCAACCAAAATATCCATTTTAAAACATATTTTTGCATGGTCATCATACTTAGTACATTTTTTGTGTGCTAACCCATATTTCTCTTATTTTACTACAAGTGTAGGTTCCGGCAAGTGAGTTGCTTCTCTGTAGATCAAGGGCTTGGATTGGGATTCTTCCAAGACTAAGTGGTACGTTCTCATAGATCGAGGATAAGTGTTTAGATGGTTCTTTTCTTTTCATGTAATAGACATTGTTAGACTTTTCGATTGTAAAGAGTCGTGATACTTTAGTTTTCAAGACATTGTTTAGATGGCCATGTGAGACTAGTAGACTTCCGCTGTGTTTTTAAATGAAGTTTTGATTGAATGGTTTTAAAAGATTTTTAATTCCGCACTATTTCTATATATCAAATGTTATGAATTATATGAGGCTTGTATGAGGATATTCGGAGTCTTTTACACCGTGTCGCATCTAGGGGGTAGCCCCGGGTCGTGACACTCATGCAAGTCCAAGCTACTCAAGGAAGGGTACTACTGCTCAATCCAAGCTAACAATGACATGGTTTGGCCTTACCAAGTCAAGCTATCATGCAAGCATCCTCTCATGCTAGTCCAAGCTAACCATTGGAAGGGTAATATTGCTCAATGCAAGGATTTTAATAAGATCTACTAACTCAAGCTACGAAGCATGGTTTTGTTTTACCAAGTCAAGTTATTCATGAAACAAGCATCTCATTATGCTAATTCATGCTAAGTCTTACCTATCATAGTTCATAGATTCGTTGATTAATTTAAGGTGAGCAAGCCTTTCAACCTAAAATCATTCTACGTGAGAAAACATTTCACATTTAAACATTCAGACATTCGTAGTGTAAATTATGTGGGTAAATCTTTCCACAATAATTTTATCTACCAATCAACATTCATCATATAGCTTAACTCTCAATGACCTACTAATCATCATTCATCATACACGCCTTAGTCCAAGACAATCCTAATATCAAAGCCTACAATTCATAATTCATCATATATACTTTGATCTCAATCAATTCATGTCTAAATGCTTTACTCGTAAGAAATTCATGTCTATATACTCTAATCTCAAGCAATCTACATTGTATCTCATCAATCCTAGAAGAATACATGTAAATCCTCAATTTCCCTTTTCATGAAGCAGAACCCATATATATAAAATTCATCTTGAATCATAGTTTAGGCATGGATACATGTAAACTCATCCTAAAAACATGTAATTATATTAATTCAATTATAAACAATCATAATCCACTTATTTGGATTAATACCCATAAAATTAGAAGAAACTCTAACTAGAATTGGGGAATTCTTCTTCTAAATTGGGGAAATCATGGGGGCTCCATTGATGAAAGGATTCCATGGGTGAGAAGCCAACATACCTTAACAACCAAGCCCACAAATGTTTGAAGATTGGAGACTTGACCTTGATCCTAGCTTGAACTCTTTCTTCTTATTCAAGTTCTAGAGAGAGAAATATTTGAGTGAAGAACTTGGGTTTTCTTTTGGAGTTTTGGAATTATTGACTTTGATGGTGATTTTGAAGGGTTAAAATCACTTATATAGGTGTACCTGGCTAAGGAAAAACAACATGGCTTTATTCTAATTAAAACCTATAAGCCCACAGGCCCCTAAAATAAAATTATCAACTACGACCAACGAGATCCACTGACGGACCGTCGACTGACCTACGGTCCGTACTGTAAACCGTGGGTAGATACATAGATATTTGGTGACCTACAGACCCCTGGACTATGGATCGTAGTCCGAACGACTATCCGTTGGTCAAGTCGTGGTTCCTGCCTCTACCAACTTTTGGGGTGGCCAACCCACATACCCTATCTACGGTGCGTGGTTCAATCCACGGGCCGTGGTTGGACTCTCCTGTATGGAACCTGCAATTCCCTAAAATTTCTTCTTTGCCAATTTCTGAATCTGGGGTGTAACATTATCTCCCCCTTGGGAACATTCGACCTCGAATGGAATTCTAGACACCTTTTGGAAGAAAGACTCATTACTAGCAGCTCATCATGCATGAAAATCATCAGAATGGACACAACCAAGGAGGAAACATCAACTCCAAGCTAAACATACTTAAATGCATCATATGGAATGTAACAACCCAGAAAATGATAGGTTAAACTAGAGCCTAAATGTGAGGGTTAATCTCAAGAGCTAAGGAGTTTAGTATTTAAACGTTAAAGTACGTACTAGACCCTTAAGTTTAGAAGACCTTCTAAGGTTTTATTGAGGATTCAAGGACTAGAGTCAAACCAAAAAGGGGCAAGCCTAAGACAAAGGCCAAGGCTGCCCCAAGTTTGGCAAGACACTGCCCAAGGACCACGACCACTTTAACGACCAGTAGTCTTGACCATAGGCCGTGAAAGGGCTCGTGATGGTCCCTTAGGAATGAGTGAGGCATAGAATTGAGGCCTAGCCACTGCCTAGGAACCATGACTTTCACCACAACTCATGGTGTTGACCACAGAGTGTGGGAGGTCTCGTGGTCTTGCCTTGGCATTGTAGGAGCCTTGGGTGCATAAGACACCATCTAGACACTGCCTACCATCACCACGAGGGTCCTCACGACCTGTGGTGGCCGCCACGAGCAATGGTGCCACCCTGGTTGGCAAGACAATGTGTCCAAGAAGGTGCCAAGGCAAGGCACCCCTTCAAGAGCCACTTCACAACTCATGGTCATGACCATGGATCGTGGGAAGGCTCGTGGGGTTGCCTTAGATTGGTGGGATTTGTACATATTTTAGGAGGCTACTGCATCAAAGACCACGGGAACCACCACGAGCCGTGGTGACCTAGACGGTCCGTCAAAGTGGATGTGAAGGTCACTTAGCCTCAAAGGAGGCAAGGCAACTTTTCCTACATGCTGCCTCCATGACCATGACCATCACCACGACTCGTGGTCTTAACCACGGATCGTGGGAGGTCTCATGGACTTGCCTTAGGCCTTTGGGGGCATGGAAAGATGGAGGGCTGAACTGCTCAAAGGACCACGGGCACTACCACAACCCGTGGTGCCCCTCACAACCCGTTTAGTTAGGCGTGGTCCCTGACTGGGCTGCCCAAATTAAGGGCTTTTGTGTGATTTCCTTTTTATTAATTGTTAAGTGGGGTTGATTCTAAATGGTTTGTATCACTAGTATATATAGTTTTAAGTCCCAAAATAAGTCATTAACTCATTATTTCTCTAAAATCCAAAAGAAGTTTTTCGTTTAAAAAATTCTCTCTCTAAACTCAAGGAAGAAGAAGAAAGCCATTAAAGCCAGGGTTGGTGGATTCCACGGTGTTTCTTCTTCAATTTTCATGGGGATTCAATAGCAAGGTATGGTAGTCTTCATCCTTGTCTAACTTTTCATTCAAGGAGCCAATTCCAAAGGTGATTTCAAGTATGAAAAACCTAGCGTTTTACTCAATCTCATGGGTTCTTTCTTCAAACATCCAAATGGTTTATAATGATAAATTATGATTTTATTAGTGTTTAATTGATGATTTATGATTAAAATACTCTATGAACCCATGAATTCTCTCAATTCCTAAATTGTGCCATTATGAAGTGGGTTTGCTGATTATGAAAGTTTATGAATGGAATATGTCTAAATTGCTTTGGGTTATTGAATTGTATCATTATGTATGTATTAATTATGGTAAATTGAAGGTTTGTTTGTGACTTGTGATCATGGCCTTGAAAGGGCAAGTAATGACTAATTCACATGTTGAAGTAGAATTGTGCTTGAGCTATTGATCAACTTGAAAGGTGGAGGTGTTTAATTACTATGTATGATTTATGATATGAAGTATGTGTGTGTGTGATCTAAATGAATGTATTATGATCAAGTTTAGTATGAATGATGATGATTATGTGAAAGGCTATTCTCACATACACACACACTCATGAATGACTAATGAATGAAGTTTTCTAAGATAATGTTAATAATGATGGGTTAATCGAAAGGCTTTTCTCAATTGTACTTTAATGAATGATAAGGACTTATTATGAAAGGACTTTCTCATAATAAGGGGATTCTTAGGTGAAAGGCTATTCTCATCTTTGAATCTATGAGCTTTCCAATGAATGAATGAAAGTTGGGTTTGGGATGGATGCTCCTCCGGGAGTTGATGCGGAGTATCTAGTAACAATCTCTCATCCCATAATGAACTAATTAATGAATGTAATGTATTCCGTGGGGGATAATACTAACCTCCGAGTGGATATGGCTTGAGATAGGTGCTCATCGGGGAGTTGAGGTGGGGTTCCTAGTAGAAATCTCTTGAGATGGTTGCTCATCCGTGAGTTGAGGCAGGGTATCTACTAGCAATCTACCTATCCTTCAAACTATGTCCCCACATAGGTCTAGCTAGTGGATCCACCTAATCTAAAAACAATGGTCCTACCTTAGTCAAGTAGGAATCCCTTTATTCGGTGAGGGTGACAGCGGGATTCCATGAATTTCTCATATGGTCTATGTCGGTTAAGGCTTACCCCCACAAATAATTTTAATGAACTATGGCTTCTTAATAATGCACTACTTAGTGTGGGTGGTGGAATGGGACACAATCTATGCATTGCACAAGTAGGTTTTGAGAGGGATCATGGTGTGTTCCTTTATAATGTTAAGTGTACTGAATAGGCTCTTATGATCATGTTAATAAAAATGTTGATCTAATGTCTAATGAGTGATGGTGCTCTTAATGTAATGAAGCAAATGAAAAATGTTCACTTACATGGTTAATGGAATGATGCATGCTACTTGGATTGTATTATGAGTAACTTCCTTGTTCTGACTTATTGTATGTGAATGTGCCTTGCCTATGGTGACTTCAAAGGAGTAATTAGTGTGAGTAGTAGTATGGGATGCTACTTGCACATTGCACAAGTATGACTTAGAGTTGTGTTAGGTGAAGGTCCTTATGTGTTAATATGACTTATGAAGTGTTATGTCTCTTATGTATGATTATGGTATAAAGATGGATAGGTTGAATGGTAACTTCACTTTGGTGACTTTGAGGTGGTACTTTGTGTGGATAGTGGTATAGGACGCTATTCAGACATTGCACAGAGTATAACTTGAGGGTTACCTGAGGTTAAGATTTAATGTGAAAGTAATGGGTTATATGTTGATTATGGTTCTAATGTGTATACGTGACTTGTATGTTGATTATGGCTTGTATTTTGCCTCATATGCTTATGTTCATGAAGGTTTTATCAAAATGGCATATATCATGACTTTCAAATAAAATGTCTGATTTAAGCATTTTTTTGCATGGCTATCATACTGAGTACTTAATTGTTCTAACCCATATTTTCTCTTATATTTACTACAAGTGTAGGTTCTGGCAAGTGATTTGATTCTCTCTAACTGAAGCTTGGATTAGAGTTCTTCCAAGACAACTTTTGGTATGTCCTCATATATCGAGGACAAGGCCTTTTAATATTTCTAGTTCTTTCATGTAATAGACTATTTTTTATTTCTATTGTAAGCGGTTGTGTCCCTACTCTTGTTTAATGTTTTGTCTAAGATGGCCATGTGATACTTTAGTAGACTTCTGCTTTCTTTTAAATTATTTGTCTTTGATTGTTGGATTTATAAAAGAAAAGTTTTAAATTCCATACTATTTCTATATATCGAATGTTATGAATGCTAAGAGGCTTGAAACGAGACCACTCGGGGTCAAGTACGCCATGTTTTTGGTACATAATGAGTTGTAGAAGTAGTTCCTACATTCTTGTATATGCATTGAGCTTGTTGATGTTCCTCCTATGATTTTGTGCATTTGTATTGATGTGTCATGCATGATGGGCTTCTAGTCTTCAGTCCTTTACCCCTTAATGTGTTTAAAGTGTCATTCGACGACAAATATTCCTAAGTGAGGGATATTCTAACAACCCGGAAAATGATAGGTTAAACTAGAGCCTAAATGTGAGGGTTAATGTCAAGAGTTAAGGGGTTTAGTAGTTAAAAATTAAAGTACATTCTAGACCCACAAGTTAAGAAGACCTTCTAAGGTTTGATTGAGGGTGCAAGGCCTAGATTCAAGACAAAAAGGGTCAAGCCTAAGCCAAAGGCCAAGACCGCCCCAAGCATTGCAAGACACTGCCCAAGGACCACGACCATTTTCACAACCAATGGTCTTGACCACGATTCGTGAAAGGGCTCGTGAAGGTCCCTTAGGCATGTGTGAGGCATGGCATTGAGGCCTAGCCACTGCCTAGGAACCACGATCTTCACCACGACTCATGGACTTGACCATAGAGCGTAAGAGGTCTCGTGGAATTGCCTTGGCATTGTGGGAGCCTTGGGTGGATAAGACACCATCTAGACACTGCCTACCATCACCACGAGGGTCTTCACGACCCATGGTGGCCCCCACGAGTCGTGGTGCCACCCATGGTTGGCAAGACAATGTGTCCAAGAAGGTGCCAAGCCAAGGCACCCCTTCACGAGCCACTTCACGACTCGTGGTCATGACCACGGATCGTGGGAAGGCTCGTGGGGTTGCCTTAGCTTGGTGGGAGTTGTGCATGTTTTAGGAAGCTACTGCCTCAATGACAACGGGCACCACCATGAGCCGTGGTGCCCTAGATGGTCCGTCAATGTGGAGGTGAAGGTTACTTAGCCTCAAAGGAGGCAAGGAAGCTTTGCCTAAAAGCTGCCTCCATGACCACAACCATCACCATGACTTGTGGTCTTGAACACGGATCGTGGAAGGTCTCATGGACTTTCCTTAGGCCTTTGGGGGCTTGTCAAGATGGAGGAGTGCACTGTTCAAGGAACCACGGGCACCACCACGACCCATTTGGTTGGGTGTGGCCCCTGACGAGGCTGCCCAAATTAAAGGCTTCTATGTAATTTCATTTTTATTAATTGTTAAGTGGGGTTGATTATAAATAGTTTATATCACTAGTATATATAGTTTTAAGTCCTAAAATAAGTCATTAACACATTATTTCTCTAAAACCCAAAAGAAGTTCTTTCTTTCATAAAAACTCTGTCTAAACTCAAGGAAGAAGAAGGAAGCCATTGAAGCTAGGGTTGGTGGATTCCAAGGTGCTTCTTCTTCAATTTTCGTGGGGATTCAATATCAAGGTATGGTAGTATTCATCCTTGTCTAACTTTTCATTCAAGGAGCCAATTACAAAAGGTTATTTCAAGTATCAAAAATCTAGGGTTTTACTCAATCTCATGGGTTCTTTTAACAAACAGTTTCAAATGGCTTTGTAATGACAAATTATGATTGTATTAGTGTTTCATTGATGATTTATGATTAAAATACTCTATGAAACCATGAATTCTCTCAATTCCTAAATTGTGCCCTTATGAAGTAGTTTTGATGATTATGAAAGTTTATGAATGGAATATGTCTAAATTGCTTTGGGTTATTGAATTGTATCATTATGTATGTATTAATTACTGTAAATTGAAGGTTTTTTGGTGACTTGTGATCATGGCCTTGAAAGGGCAAGTTATGACTAATTCACATGTTGAGGTAGAATTGTGCTTGAGCTATTGATCCACTTGAAAGGTGGAGGTGCTTAATTACTATGTATGATTTATGATATGAAGTATGTGTGTGTGTGATCTAAATGAATGTATTATGATCATGTTTAGTATGAATGATAATGATTATGTGAAAGGCTATTCTCACATACACACACTCACGAATAACTAATGAGTGAAGTTTTCTAAGATAATGTTAATGATGATGGGTTAATTGAAAGTCTATTCTCAATTTTACTCTAATGAATGATAATGACTTGTTTTGAAAGGACTTTCTCACAATAAGGGGATTCTTAAGTGAAAGGCTATTCTCATCTTTGAATCTATGAGCTTTCCAATGAATGATTTAATGTTGGGTTTGGGATGGATGCTCATTTGGGAATTGAGGCGGAGTATCTAGTAACAATCTCTTATCCCATAATGAACTAATGTAATGAATGTAATATATTCTGTAAGGAATAATGCTAAGCACCGAGTGGATATGGGTTGAGATAGGTGCTCATCCGGGAGTTGAGGTGAGGTACCTAGTAGCAATCTCTTGAGATAGATGCTCATCCGTGAGTTGAGGCGGGATATCTAGTAGAAATCTCCCTATCCCTTAAACAATGTTCCCACATAGGTCTAGCTAGTGGATCCACTTTAGCTAAAACAATGGTCCTATCTTAGGCAAGTAGGAATCCCTTTATCCGGAGAGGGTGACTACGGGATTCCATGAATTTCTCACATGGTCTATGTCGGTTAAGTCTTACCCCCACAAAGAATGGTAATGAACTATGGCTTCTTAATAATGCACTACTTAGTGTGGGTGGTGGAATGGGACGCCATCTATGCATTGCACAAGTAGGCTTTGAGAGGGGTCACAGTGTGTTCCTTTATAATGTTAAGTGTAATGAATGGGCTCTTATGATCATGTTAATAAGAATGTTGATCTAATGTCTACTGAATGATGGTGCTCTTAATGTAATGAAGCTAATGAAGAATGTTGACTTACATGGTTAATGGAATGATGCATGCTATACTTGGATTGTATTATTTGTTACTTCCTTGTTATGACTTATTGTATGTGAATGTGCCTTGCCTATGGTGACCTCAAAGGAGTACTTAGTGTGAGTAGTAGTATGGGATGCTACTTGCACATTGCACAAGTATGACTTAGAGTTGTCTTAGGTGATGGTCCTTATGTGTTAATATGACTTATGAAGTGTTATGTCTCTTATGTATGATTATGGTATAAATATGTAAAGGTTGAATGGTAACTTCACTTTGGTGACCTTGAGGTGGTACTTGGTGTGGTTAGTGGTATGGGACGCTATTCATACATTGCACAAAGTATAACTTGAGGGTTATTTGAGGTGAAGATTTAATGTGAAGGTAATGGATTATATGTTGATTATGGTTCTAATGTGTATAAGTAACTTGTATGTTGATTATGTCTTGTATTTTGCCTCATTTGCTTATGTTCATGAAGGTTTTATCAAAATGGCATATATCATGACTTTCAAATAAAATGTCCGTTAAAAGTATGTTTTTGCATGGCTATCATACTTAGTAGTTAATTGTGCTAACCCATATTTTCTCTTATATTTACTACAAGTGTACGTTCCGCCAAGTGATTTGATTCTCCCTAGCTGAAGCTTGGATTAGATTTCTTCCAACACATCTTTTGGTATGTCCTCATAGATCGAGGACTAGGACTTTTAATGTTTGTAGTTCTTTCATGTAATAGACTATTTTAGATTTCTATTCTAAGGGGCCGTGTCCCTACTGTCTTTTAAAGTTTTGTCTAAGATGGTCAAGTTAGACTTTAGTATACTTCCGCTTGATTTTAAATGATATGTCTTTGATTGTTGGATTTATAAAAGAAAAGTTTTAAATTATGCACTATTTCTATATATCGAATGTTATGAATGCTAAGAGGCTTGTACGAGACCCCTTCGGGGTCAAGTACGCCGTGTCGCATCCGGGGCCTCGGCTCGGGTCTTGACAAGGTGGGAACTACATCTAGCAACCCACTATGCATGAAATTTCTACATTTCTCATATTTAAGGAGGAACTATCATCTCTAATCTAAAAGCACATTCAACACAATCTCATGGAGCCTATATGCAATCTATACTAAAAACATACATCCAAAAAGGAATCTCTCAACTACAAGCTAAGGCATGTTCATCAATTCATCTCATTAAGTCTATAGGAACCTCGTCAATGCACTACAACATGACAAAAATCAATCATATAAATTCATTTTCTTCCAAAACACATGTTTTTCATAAACATGCATAACATAAGGAAATCATGGGAACATCTAAAACACACATGACTTCATACGAGGAACAAACCATGAGTAACTCATTATCTTAAGCTAGAGGAGGAGTAGAAAGAAAACGATTAGGATATCGGGACTTCATAACAACCTCAGCCTCCCAAGTAGCACCCTAAACTAAATGATCCCTCTAAAACACTTTCACAGAAGCAACTTCTTTGTTCCTCAATTTCTTAACTTGTCAGTCTAAGATCTCAATCGGTACTTCTTCATAAGAGAGATTCTCATTAACTCCCAACCCTTCTAAGAGATCTATGAATGTCGGATCTCCACCACCATTTCCTTAACATAGCGACATGGAAAACCAAATCCACTAATGCCAACTCATTAGGCAACTCTAGCTGATAAGTTACCTTACCAACACGTCTCAAGATCTAATATGGGCCTACAAAATGGGGACCAAGCTTATCTTCCTTCACAAACCTCATTACACCCTTATTGTGTGAGAATTTCAAGTCAACCCACATAATGGACATTAGGAATACTCATGACCTTGCTATCTAACCGCACCATCTGCCCCTTGGGAGAAAACCTAAACAGACTTTCTAAGCACTACTTCTTTCCATTCTACTGAGGTTGGATCAAGACATCACTATGTTTTCACATCCGTCCCATATGACGATTCTAAACCATGGTTAACTATACTACTACCCTTGGAGGAATCTACTAACTTAACACATCAATGTATTATCTAAACACCCTATTCATCAAATTCATACATGTCGTCAGGGCATTAGTCAAACCAAACAACATCCCCAACACTCATAATGACCATATCAGGTTCTATAATCAATAGAAGCATACTAAGAGTGCAGCCAATCCCTACCAAGGATAACATCAACTCCTAGCATATAAAGTCCTATCTAGTCACATACCTATAATTGGCGTAACCAAAGACAAGGTAACATCGGGAACTAATAAAGCATAAACATCAAGTTGGAAAACTCTTACCTACCAGTAACCACATTTGGAGGACACTCTTGTTCACCTCGAGACTGAAGAGCATAGAACCTATTTTGCTTTGGAGCATTGGAACCCGAACTAGTAGGAGGAGCTTGCTTTCCCTCTCTTTTCTTAGCCTTACTCATTGGGTAATCCCTCTTTTTGTGACCACTTTCACCACAACCAAAGCAACCCTCTATGTCAACTAAACACCTACCCTCGTGCCTCTTTTCACACCTAGAACAAGTAGGCCATAGGGATTCACTACTAATTCCTTGTGGTCTAGGGTTAGACACTCGATCTTCATTATTGAACCTAGGAGGATTTGATGAATATTGATCGGAAAATCTCTGTCAATATCTAGGACGACCATGTCCATCGGAGCTTACATGAGACGAATTATCATCATCAATTCTAGACCTTTTTTTCTCCCTAGATCTCCCTTTAAGTTTATCCTCTTCAATCTGTTGGGCATGAGTAATAGGACGAGCAATATCCATGTCATCAACAAGCATAGTAGTACGACATTCTTTAACCACTAAATCAGACACTCCCGAAATGAACTTACTCATTCTCGACCTAGAGTCGGCCACTATAGATTGAGCATATTTTGACAACTGAGTGAACCTCAAAGACATCGTAGAACCATTCTAAACCTTGTGCCCTAATACCAGGTTTGTCATTTCCCAGGGGTACATCCTAGATGTAACATGGCGTATAAAACCTCTAGAGGCCTCATACAAGCTGAAGTCTATTACACTTGTCTCAAACCATCTAAAACATGAACGTCTTTCGGACACAGCCAGTACAATAGTTCAAAACATAAAATGAAAGATATAAGGAGATGGTGGTCAAATCCTCGAATGCTATTAGGACTCACGAAAGCTTCAAATCTTTCTCTACTTTGATCCTAGCCACGGGGATGGAAGTCGATATTGTCGGACCCTACATTAGGATAAGAAATGTAGGCAAGAGTATGCGTTAGTACAAAGATTTACTAAATATTGTAGCTTGTATAAACATCAACATAGGCATAACATAAGCATTAGTCAACATAAGACATAAGCTATAAGCATAAGAGAAAACAACATAACTCATAAGCATAATCAATGCACCTAGATCATTATAATGTAAAAGGAATTCTTCTCAAGTAACCTCAACTTATCCTTAGTCAAGACATAAGTAATCCACCTCTAGTCAAACATATCAAGGAAGGCAACTCAAGCAACAATCAAGGCTAGTTTACCATCATAATAAGCAAATCTCATATTAAACATGCTTATGATACTTCCTAGAAGTAACCTTGTTTCATCATAACTATGCTACTTTGATTAGGGACTAGTCCCTCTTTAGTAATTTCTACTATTCATGGAAGAGTACCTCTTTACTAGTCCAAGACAATTCATTACCCATGAATGGTTACTATTTACCAATTCAAGACTTCCAAGGAAAACCACCCCATCATGCTAGACGAAGCTATCATGGAAGGCATTCTCTCATGCAAGCCCAAGCTACTCAAGGAAGGGTACTATTGCTCAATCAAATCTAACAATGAAATAGTTTGGCCTTACCAAGTCAAGCTATCATGCAAGTATCCTCTCATGAGGTCACAACCCAAGACTAGCCCCTAGATGCGACACGGCGTACTCGACCCCAAAGGGGTCTAATACAAGCCTCATAGCATTCTTTAACATAAGAATATAGGAAAATAGAGAGAAATTAAAAATGTTCTTTCACAATCGTAATCCTTTTCATTTAAAAGCATGCAGAAGACTTTCTAGACATTGTCTCAAACCATCTAATACTTTGAATACAATATTGGGACTTATCCCATAAAAAAGCTTTAACAAAACTAAAAGACATAAAGGAACACAATGGGTTTTGTCTTCGAAACTATGAGGACTCACCAAATCTTCATCTTCAAGCACCTTAGAAACCTATCCTTCAAGCATAGAACACCAATATCTCCAAACCCTACACTTCGGTAAAAAGGGAGAAAAATAGGGTTAGCACATTAGAGGTAGTAAGTATGGAAGCCATCCAAAAACTGATGTTTAGAATATCTCTATTCACGTAATCAACAACACAACTTCCAGTACGAGTGTTTACGATCGTGTGAAAGTATAGTAACCCAACCAAGGGTTGGGGTCGTGTCCTAAGGGAGTGGTCTTGAGAATTAATAGAAACATAAAATTTAGTTCTAACTAGTCGTAGCTACAGACATTAACGATTAAAAATATTGTAAATCAAAAGGGGGACACAAAAGTGTCAAATATCAATGGAGTTTTTGTCACTAGTAATTAAAAAAAACAACAAAAATAACAAGAAATCAAGTATGGGGAAGAGTTCTTGGGGTGTGACCGCAATACAAGTTGAGATAAATAGTTGGGTACATGCTTTCGATAGGAAATTTGCAAGATAATAGTGACTAGGCTAAGCTTTAGATGGAAATAAGTTCACTCTCGGGACACTTACCCTATTTCAAATGCGTTCCTCTCGGACACCCATTTGCCACATGAAGACCAGCCTATGCCTTACCCCACTCACTCTCTCGAGCTGAGTGTTAGGATATGGGACTAGGGCTCACCCTCTCAGGCTGAACCTCATGTCGACGCACTCCTTAGGCCATCAGTCTAGTGGTCTTGGTTTCGCGACCTCCCTCTCGGGCAAGCCAAAAACACATGGGTGGCTTTGTATTTGCAACTACAAATCCATTAAATTAAACCATAACCACTAGGTTAAATCACCATTGAAATACATCTAACCTATCAGCAATCAAGACCCAACAACTATATCAACACATATTTGCTAAATCACACCCCAAGAATGGGGGTTTTTAGCCACATCAAGAGATAGAAATGTATACCTTCAATGATGTTGAAATCAAATGGGTATAGAGAAATAAGTCTTGATTTGAGCAAAGAAGGAAGAATCCAAGAGACCCACTTCCAAATTGAAAAAGGTGAAACCCTTTGCTTCTTCAAGTCTTCAAACCCTTACAAACTTGAGAGTAAAATAAGATAGTACTAAATCCAAAAATATGACACTAAAATCTCTATTGTCCAGTGATATTTATCTATAACTCTCAATGAGCATTTATAGTTTTCAGAAATCTGTTATGCGGTGGATTACTCGGCAACATTAGTCGGAATCACCGATCAACTCGGCGATTCAACCTTTGGTGTAGTTCATCGCCGTCTTATGCCATCCTTCGACATCATCGTGATCTAGGTCATTGAGCGACATAGTACTGCTTCGCGGAACTTTTCTGTGATGCGTCGACTGCTCTTTTTTTCCACCGACTTGATCCTTTCCTTCAAGGATCAGCACACTGGAACAAAAGGCGAAGTGAGACCCTTCGGTGATTCGCCAAGTGAACTCAGCGATCCTCAGGCCTTCATTTTCTCGTTCTTTTTTGTGAAGTAGTGTCCATGCATTCCTTCAAACTTCAAATACCTGAAACTTAAAGGTTTTCATCAGATATGGAGATAAAATAAGCATTTGAGGACACAATTTCTATTAAAATAAAGCCCTAAATGAGTCCAATTTGTGGACTCATCAACACCCCCAACTTAAACTTTTGCTTGTCCTCAAGCAAACTCAAGTTCAGTCGTTCAAAAAGGATGTCCAAAATAGTGCTACATAAGACTCAATCATCAACATACACAACAAGACTCAGAGTACTTATGGAAAGATCAATTGTGTACCCAAAGATTCAAGTTGTGACACACCAATATCAAAGATTCGCATGCTCGCAATACTTGCTACTAATGCAAGTTCAAGCTCAACAGAAGTATCTAAATTCCCTCACACAATGAATGATTCCATATTCACACACAGAAGTTAATCAATTTAAGACCAGGAATTAGATGCAACGCTCACACTAAAAAAAAGGAACACAATGCATGGTTTCACCCATACATTTTCCCTTATTTTCCAATCGACTTTCGATTCGCCTTATTCAAGATCAAAAAGGTCATTTCAAGGCTTGTAATAGGGCTGAGTGCAAAGGTATGGTCATTTAGGCTCAGTCACTTCTTCATTCTTGTGAGATGTGTTGTTCTCAAAATGTCCTTTTCATTTCCCTTATCACTTTTTGTTCTAGTGCTTCGAAGTTATCCTTTCATTCACTCTCCATGTATTGCTTGGAAACTCAATTACTTTTGCACCTTTATTCAAAAATTATATATGTATATATATATATATACTTTTTCTTGAAAGCTTTCCATTATGTGCTGCAATACCATGGGTTAGAGAGACTTTTTCTTGCATTTCTTGACTTCTCCTTTTCCTTTTCACCACACCCCCAAACCTAAGTTGGCTATTCACTAAACCACAAATCAAGAGGATTATAAGTAGTGGGTCAAGTAAGGTCTAAGGTTCATCAAGTTTCTTTCAAAGAAAGGTAAGGCTCAAGAGGTGTTCAAAAGAGTTTCACACGCTCACGGGTAGGCCACCAAAGAGATATATGTCAAATTTGGCTCACACTCTTTAAAGTTTCCTAATATCATATCAAGAGGACACCTTTCTAAATCAATCATACTAACAGGGCAAATTCTGGCTTTATTCATGCATGGTTCAAAGTAAGCTAATCACATAAGGTATTGACACTTAAGTCAAACAAGACTACACAATTTCGCTAGTGTGCAATAGGCATTACAAGAGAATTAATTCGATATATGGCTAGTCACAACAAGATGCAAAGAGTTCACATATTGTCTATGCAACTTCATTTGGTCTTGTCATAGCCGTGCATTCATGTTCGTTTGATTGAGAGCACTATTCAAGTCATCAGTATTGATCGGAACTGAGACTTAAATTTTGCAAAAGAACAGTTACTTTCAACAAAAGCGGTGGCAAAAATTTTCGAAAAACAATTTATTTTTTCTTCAGAAGAGTCAAAATTTGCATCAATTAAAATCAAAAAGAGGATAAATGAGCTCAAACATCTACGAAAGGCAATATATAACACAATTAAGAACAGAACAACCCAAGTATAAACAAAACATGCATATCCAAAACAAGCAAACAAGGTGGGCCTCACCCCACCACAAATAAAAAGTATTTGTCCTTAATGCAAATAAGAGTGTTCAAAAGTAAAAGTATAATAAGACAGAGAGGGAGGTAAATAAGGGTCCTGTCTATGCAGTCTCTCTCCCTATCGGAGTCTCAGTAGCTGGTGTAGCAGTCTGTGCATGGGCATCAGTGGTCGGAGTAGCCTCAGATGAAATAGCAATGCCAGATCCACTGGGAGCTGCTGTGGACGTCTCAGTTGATGATGTCTAGATCATCGGCTGCACAACCTCTCCTATAAGATCTGGCAAGTTTCTGAATATGCCCTCCTCTATGCTCTCATGTGTCTCCTCAATATTCACAGATTCAACTCATTCTCAGTCTCTGCATCCGACTCTGCATGCCCTACATCAACCCTCTGTACATCTCTGGTAGTAGCTGGAGGAATCCCTGAGGTCTCAGAAACATCCTCATCATCCGCTCTCTGCATCAGTATAGTGAAGTCGGTAGCCTTCAAATATGCTACATCCTTCTTCAATTCTACTATTTCAGCTTTTAATGATGAAACCTTGGGTGTCTCCCTCACATACAGTGACTCTGACAGTCAGATCATCAATCGTGGTCCTAAGAGGGGTCAATGCAGTCAAGAGGGCACTGTCCATCATCCCTAGGATGGATCACTCCAATCACGTCGCCCTCACATCTGCTAAATAGGCTAGTCACCCCTATCTTCAGAATCATGGCATGAGTGACCCTGGTAGGCTGAGAGGAGGAGGAGGCACCTGGGGTCTGAGAATAAGGGGCAGGTATACCTGAACACTCTGAGGCTGGAGTAGACAAAGGTTCTGCTATTGGTAATGAGTCAACATCGACCTCTGGAGAAGTATCTGCTGGGGCTGCTCTCCTCCCATAAGCCTCCTCTCATGTGAATTCGGCCTCTATACACCGGATATCGATGGAGGAAGATGGGGTGACCTCTATATCTCTAGCAGGATCCCGGGGTACTCCGGCATAACTCAGTGATCACAACAGGAAAAGGCAGAGACATTTGTGTCTGTTTGGCTCTCATTGCCATCTTTTGTGAAACTAGCAGTCCCAAGTCGATCCGCCTCCTAGCCATGATAAAACCAAGGCAAGCTGGCTTAGGATGACGCAGAATGGGATCGTTCTGGAATGGTATGATAATGTTGTTGATGAAGCCAAACCAGTACCAGGAGGCAATGTTCATATCCCTTTTCTCAATCGGAGCTCCTGCCCCCATCCACCTTGGGGTGGTGTTCACGATCATTGGATCTAACAAGCCCTTTAAGTCATCCAGGGATGGAACAATAGGCAAACCTTTGTAGGGCAGTACCGAGTGTAGCGGTTAAATAATAATGTGCTCGATGTGACACTCCACCTCCTTGTCTCGAACCATAACCGACTTCATCAGTCAAAACTCACCAGCCTTCTTCTTATTTTTTGGGACCAATTCTCCATAGGCTACGTTGAATTCCCAGACCCAGGAAGGGATGTAAGGACCCTCGTGGCCTAGTGAACTGCTCCAACTCATGGTATCTGAGTATGTCAAGCACCTCAGCGTGCTTACCTTCCAACCCTCCACAGATAGTCATTTTTCTTCTAGAATGGTTCATAAGCCATCGTTTTTCAGTCTGTTTAATAGCCTCGGTGGGGGAACTATGGGAGGTGCAGGAGTTATTGAGGGTGCCTGGGCTGGCACTGAGTCTGTAGTTAGGGGAGTGGCAGCTGGGGAAGTACTAGCGGCTGTGTGATGAGATCTGGTCTGGAGTGTGTCCCTTCGGTTAATCAGAGGCTGTTCATCCTCTGGTTCTTCAAAATCTAGCTAAACAACTACTTTTTTTTGGCTATATGTTTCTTCCTCTTGCCTTTGTCTCCTGGCTGGAGGTTATCCCCTCTCCTCTTTGGAGGATTTGATCCTCCTTCATTGATTGTAATTCCTTTAGTCTTTTTCTATGGTTTCTCAGTTAAGTTGGTGCGAACCATATCTGCAAAAGATGGAGAGAAGTTAAGAAAAAACAATCACGCTCTAGTACAACAAATCTTGTTCCAGAAAAAACTCGTTGATCCCGTCGGTGAGTCGCCTAACCACTTTGGCGAGCTAAGTCTGGCTCGCCGATGATGTTGGCTAAATAATATTAGGCAAGTCGGCGATAAGAAAGTCCTTTCGGTGATTCGCAAGATACTTTAGGTGAGCGAGGATTTGTCTGCTGAAAGTTACAGTGCATAAGGGTCTCAGGGGTAGCATACAAAAGGCGGTCAAAAGTACTTTCGGTGAGTCACCGAGTGCGCTCGGCGACCCATGGCTTCTCGCTGAAAATCACAGTTTTATCCACTTTGTCCTGATACTAAGGGCGAGATGGAGACATTGGGTGAAACGCCAAACGATTCGGCGAGCTCGATCCAGCTCACCGAATGGTCCAACATGCCCATTTTCAATCCATTTTCTCAAATTCAATCCCGCAAACCCCAAAAACAAAATTAAAGTGTGCACTAACGAAATTCGAACAAGACTCATACTATCCATCACCCCGAAATACTCAAATTTCTCCTGGACTTACCGCATTTAGCCATTTGATGATATGTACTCTTAAGAGCGGTGTTACCCTCTCTATTATCGAGCAAATTTCTGACATTTAGCGCAAACATGGGCTACTCAGACTTCACCCAGACAATCAAAACAACATGCAAACACAACCCAACGAGACTTCATTCAATTATCGTCACAACAGATACGGGTGTCCGACAAACAAAACAATATGGGCATACTTTTCAAATTAAAATAGACATTCTAATCCGAGCAGAGAGGCCCAACACACATCAATAAGATATAATCATTGCACAAGAGTTCAAACTATTTGAAAGTAAATCGGGGTTTGGCTAACTAACCTTTTGCGCTAATTAAAATATGATTGAAAAGCTAGACAGCAAAAATTTCCAATTCAGAGCACATATTACTCAACCAAAATACTCGTAGGATATAAGAATATTGAAAATACTACCTTGGTGTGAATTTGTGAAGATTTAAAATGAGGGAAAGAGAAGAATTTCAAATATTAGGAACTTTGGCATTTATAAACCGTCCAGTTCGCGCTAGTTCGGTGACATTAGTTTCAATCATCGATCCACTCGGCGTACCGCCAAATGGTCCCTTGTCCCGCCAATTATTACAGACTTGTTAATTTCTTGGGATCAAGATGGCAGTCTAAGTGAAAATTGCCGGCCAGGTCGGCGATGCGCCGACCAGGTTGGCGATACGCCGACTTGTTTAGCGGTCCGTCAACTGACCTTTTTCTAGCCAATCTGTATTTTTACCACTTTCCTCATTCAAACCTGCACCAATAAAACATAATTATTTGTAAAAGCAAATTTAAGCATTTAAAACCTTGGGTTGCCTCCCAAGAAGTGTGTTATTTAACGTCGTGGCTCGACGTGAGCTGCCAGTCAAACTTTGTCTCTGGGGTTAGACCTGGTGTCCCTAGGTAACCCGCCTTTACTGTCTAGGTAGAGAAGAGGTAATGTGTGGTCCAATAGGTTTTCAATCAATTTGATTGATCTTGAGTGGGAGCCACTCATCTGATTCAGTACCTCCACACTTTTCTTCATTACCTGTATCATTCTATTTTACTCATGAAGTTTTTGGAGAATGATTAATAGTGTATTCTCGATACGTTTATTTTCATTGCTCCTAGACCTTTCTTCCTCAGAAAGAGGTATGTGCCCCCTTTGATTGTTGCACCATTTTTCCACCTTTGAGATCTTGGTGGCTAAGTGGTTCAGCTGAGTAGCCAGTGCATCTAACTTGAAGTCACCCTTGACTTCTTGGTTTGTCCCAGTTGACTTGCCACTACTTCCCTCAGCCATGCTTAGGGAATCTACCTACACCAACAACTTAAAGAAAACAAAACTAAAAATAAGGTTAGTAAACTACAACTAAGAAGAACAAAAATTCTACTAATCTAAAAATTCTCAAGTAACACCACTCCCCGAAAGCGGCGCCATTTTGATGTTTAGAATTTTTCTATTCACGTAATCAATGACACAACTTCCAGTACGAGTGTCTACGATCGTGTGATAGTATAGTAACCCAACCAAGGGTTGGGGTCGTGTCCCAAGGGAGTGCTCTTGAGAATTAATAGAAAAATAAAATTTAGTTCTAACTAGTCGTAGCTAAAGACACTAACGATTAAAAACATGGTAAATCAAAATGAGGACACAAAAGTGTCAAATATCAATGGGGATTTTGTCACTAGTAATTAAAAAAACAGGAAAAAAAAAGAAATCAAGTATGGGGAAGAGTTCTTGGGGTGTGACCGCAATACAAGTTGAGATAAATATTTGGGTACATGCTTTCCATAGGAAATTTTCAAGATATTAGTGACTAGGCTAAGCTTTAGATGGAAATAAGCTCCCTCTCGGGACACTTACCCTATTTCAAATGTGTTCCTCTCGGACACCCATTTTCCGCATGAAGACCAGCCTACGCCTTACCTCACTCACTCTCTCCAGCTGAGTGTTAGGATACGTGACTACGGCTCACTCTATCGAGCTGAACCTCATGTCGACCCACTCCTTAGGCCATCAGTCTAGTGGTCTTGATTTCGCAACCTCCCTCTCGGGCAAGCCAAAAACACATGGGTGGCTTTGTATTTGCAACTACAAACCCATTAAATTAAACCACAAACACTAGGTGAAATCACCATTAAAATACATCTAACCTATCAGCAAGCAAGACCCAACAATAATATCAACACATATTTGTTAAATCACACCCCAAGAATG
>JAJOOO010004134.1:0-43281 GCA_029582685.1 Solanum piurae | reverse complement strand
TCAATATTATTGTCATTCTTAGTGTTGAGTTGATTTTCTTTTTGCATTAGTATTAATTTGATTTTGATTTAAGTTTTATTATAATTATCAACATCTATGAACTATAATCTTTATTGACCATTCAGAATTCTAAGTTTTAAACTTGAAATAATATATTAAAAGATAAAAACTATGAAATAGTATAAGAAATATTTTAAAATTATATCAAAGTAAATATTTTTTTGTATAAAATAAAATTTTAAAATTACATATATAATGTCGGGTTGGTTTGGTCTCTGGTTGGTTTTTTCCGGTTTGACTCGGTTTACGATTTGGTTCGGTTTTCGGTTCAGTTTTGTACTCCCATATCCCGAAATATCGTAAATAGTATGTAGATACCCTCCGTCATATTTTTGGGACATTGGTGCCCCTGCCGTCCAAAAACTAAAGCATATATACTTTTTATACTAACAGACATACACATGTCATAATCTTATCCACCGATCCGACATTTATTTAATATCGTCGGATCGATGGATAAGATTGCACCACGTGCCCCTATTTAGTCTTCCGTTAGAGTGAAGGGCATATTTGCTCTAGTTTTTGGACTCCAGGGCACCAATGTCCCAAAAGTATGACGGAGGGTATCTACATACCATTTACAATAGTTGGGGGTATATTATGTCCTTTTTCCCTACCCTAGATAAATATATATAAATAGAATATCATTCACATAATAATTACGTTAGAGTCAAAATTAAAATTTGAAAAATATGAATTTTGAAAATGTTCTTGTAGCTAGGTATACTATAATACTAGTAGATAATAGAAATTGATTGTGTGTGATTACAAAAGGGATATTTTATATGCCCTTTATTAATTTTTATTAGTGAGGACTAGTCAAACGAAGATTAAACCCTAATGATTTATGATTTGTTTGCAAAGCCATATATATAATATCACAAAACAAAAAAATAAAAAAAATTTGAAAAGACCCCACCCTCTATCCTAAGAAGAGAAAAAAAGGTTTTGGAATTTTCTTTTCATTGATTTGACATAAATATCAAAATCTTTTTATCTAAAATTAATAATTAGTACGATAAATCTTTTTGTCTAATTTGTTAGTATTAAATAGAATTATCTGTCACTAATTTCTTATTTTTGTTTGTTGTGAATATATAGGAATATTATAAAATTAAAAAGAAAGAATTTTGTGAATATATAGGAACAATGACAGGTATATCACTTTAGGAACCAACTTCATTATCATTATTTCTTATCTATATAATAATATAACAAATTGTATGGTGAAAAGCAAACATGATTTGCTGTTATTGGTACCTCTAATAATACAAAAGAAAAAATAATTCTTTGGTTCTAAACAACTCTATTTTCATGACTCGAACTCGAAATACTTTGTGGTTAAATTAAAGTTATAAGGGCTTTCTTTCTATCTCATCATACCCATTGATAGTATAAATTATAATAGACTCTATTTTAGTTACCCTTTCGATGTTCAATATGCGCTTTAGGCTCTGTTGATTTATATTCATTCGGAATGCCACATATTGAAAATAAAATGATGCGGGTCTTGAATTCGAGACTTTTGATTAAAACTAGAGCAATACTTACAACCCTACCATATACAACCTCTAGTCGACATATAAATTGCATTTATTTGTCATGGATGATGCAAAAAAAATTATGTCATCTATCTTGTGTTCAGTATCTGCTTTGAGTCTCAACAATTTTTTGAAAAATTTTGTTTTATAATTAAAGGTAAAACACTCCATAATAAAGGTGAATTCGTCCCGGACACATATTCAAAACATTTTCTTAATATATACATTTACTTGTCATGGATGATGTAACTCTTTTTTTAAAAATAATAATTGTTTTTTAATAAATTCAATAGTTGTTAGCACATGGTATCAATTTGATTCTCAAAATTAAATCTCAATGAATATTCACTACCATTCTACTATTTTATATCTTCAAAGAAATAAATTAAAAATAGCACCTATACATAGAGACTATAGAAAATTATAAAATATCTACTTTAGTTAAAATAATTAAATAATATGCTTGAAAACAACATTGCCTTTCCTACTTGTGGAGTTGATTAAACACTTTTAGTAAATATGATGTTTTTAATTACATGTTTAATTTTAATTAAACATGAGAGTGTATAGTTTAATAAGAGTACATTGACTTTCTTACAAGTAAATGACAAACTTATTCTCAACTTGGATTTATTAAATTAAAGTGAAGAAAATTAATTTTAAAAAAGCTATGTTGAATATAGACAAAGCCAATATCCACCTCAATAGAGTTCTAAAGGACAATATAAGACTAATTTCAAAGAACTAAAAATAAATAAATAGAGGAGATGAATTTGATCCTAAATTCCAAGAAGGTGCACCCACCCAAAAAAAACAAAAAAAGGTTGAGTTTGAAAAGGATAAAAGTGATAATTTTGTTTGACTTTATAAGAATAAATAAATAAATAAATATTAACAATAAAGAAGAGGTAAAATCCAAAATAGGAACTTTCAGTCCTTATAATTAAAAAAAAATAGTGTACCATAAAGTTCTATATTCCACTGTGAAACTTTAGGACATTATTATTGTTATGTTGTTTTATACGAGGAATTCATATCTCCTTGTAATTGTGGGTATTTTATATATATAAAAAATAATAGGAACACCAGTTGATGCAATTTCTACAAAAAATAATAATTAATATCTTGGAATTTTACTATACATTTAAAATTTCATGATAATAATTATTTTTCAGAAATTGAATCGAAAAGAAGGAAATCTACATAAATCCCACTAGTTTATAAGCTAATTATTTAGATACACTTTAGTTTAATTTGTACTATTACGAATCTTACCAGATTTTGGTGCATTCATATACGTTCAACTACGTCCATATACATGTATCTCGAGATACATGAGGTCAAGATTAAGTCTAATTTATTCTAGAGACACTGTATTCAAGTAGATTCGCGTGTATCTGTGATACAAAACAAATCTCGCTCACCTAGCTCCCCCCATTTCGCTGCCACTGATCTCCTATGTATCTGGTCAGATACATGCAAGTCACACCATATACATAGATACATGTATCTAGTGTGATTTGCATGTATCTTCGCTACATATAACAAATCTCGCTCGCCTCTCTTCCTATTTTAGTATATATGGTGGGAAACATACATATATATCTAGATGTATCTTTCTTCACATAGGATAGAAAACTCAATAAAATATATAATATTTTAAAAGTATAAATAAATAATATATATGGTAATTACGTATATCTAATTACGTAATTTTTGAAAGAAAAAGTAATCCTATTAGAAAAATGGGCCATGGACCTTGCCTTACCTACATGTCATGCAAGCCTATCATAATAATATAACTTTTTCAATAATTATTTAATTAATATATTTTCTTATTATTTATATATCTAATCATGTGGTTGACCACTTAAAGTGATCAAACTCTATCAAAATACTCAAATAAAATCTATCTCTAGTTGTTTCTTTTTGAAGTACTTTGAAGAATTTTTTTTCTCCATAAACATCATATTATTCATATTCATATGGGTAATTTCAAGAAAATTTGTGTATTTTGTGGAAGTAATTCAGGATATAGAAAAATATTCAGTGATGCTGCTCTTGATCTTGGAAGAGAATTGGTATTTTTTCCTCTAATTTTTCTTTATATATTTGTTTCAAATTAGTTATCTTTTTTTTTATATATTTTATTGAAAAATTATTATTTTTTGTTATAATAATTAATTAAATTATTGTTTTAATTAGGTGGAGAGGAAAATTGATCTTGTTTATGGAGGAGGAAGTATTGGACTTATGGGATTAGTTTCTCAAGCTGTTTATGATGGTGGATGCAATGTTCTTGGGTAAGACATAATTAGTCCTTGAACCCATCGTTCATGTGGAGAATCTCTCTCGTTACTCAGGATTTTTCTCAGTTAATTCGATATCCCCCCTTCCCCCCTCTTATTTTTTTTCACTACTATAAAACTGTAAATTTTCATGAAGTTCGTTAGAAACTATATTTTCGATGACCTTCTAAAGAGAATTTCATAATTACTTAAAAAAATATGATTTTTTCATGACTCGAGACACTCATAAAAGAATTACGTTTTTTTCATAGTGTTTTTTTCTATATATTTTTTTTATTTGTAACTTGTGGAAAGATGGGAGGGAGAGGAGAGTAGGAAAAGACTTATAGAAAGCTCTTCACGATCGATATTTACATCAAATTATAGTAAGTTTCTTATAATTAATTAGGTGATAATATTGAAGTGAGAATATATATGAGGATGTATAATTTATCGATTCCACAATAAAAATTTGGAGGATCGGATTAATTTTTCAACATCTCATGATCATTTCTTGAGATGAAAAATTTCAAGAAACTTATTTTCTTTCGAGACATAGTACATATGATTAAGACGAATGTCATGTGTTCATTAGATTGATGTAAATATCGCATGAAATTAATTTTAATTTTTTCTTGAAGGAGGATTTATTGATGTTTAGACAAGTGAAAATCTATTTTTTTTTATAAATATATATATATGTGTGTGTTTTTGGTTGCATTAATACAAGTATGAACCAAATTCTATAATATATATGATTAACTTTTATTAATTTTTTCTCTTTTTTTTCCAATGGAACAGAATAATTCCAAGAGCTCTTGTTTCAGTAGAGGTATTATTATGAATTTTGTATAATATATGTTTTTTTTATATATAAAATAATAAAATTGTTATTATATTATTTTTAATAATTTATTTTAGCAGATTTCAGGCCATGCAGTGGGAGAAGTATTAATAGTTTCAGATATGCATGAAAGAAAAGCTGAAATGGCTCGTAGAGCTGATGCTTTTATTGCACTTCCTGGTAATTATTAAAATCCCTAATTTTAATTTTTCGATACTGGTCGAGCGTCTATCAGAAATAATATTTCTATCCTTTATAGGTAGAAAGATCTGCGTACATGTTGGTTACATTGATATGTTGTTATTGTTTGTTATATAGAGAAGTAAAATATAACCTGAAAAATATGTTACAAATAAAATTTGGTTGTTATGTTGAAATGATGTTACCGTGATAGGATATTGACTGTTCTAGAGAGGTAAATATTACATGAAAAATTGATTAAAAAAATTACTTGTTACATATAGTGAAAGGTTGTTATAGAGGTTGTGGTTTTTTGTAGAGAGGTAAAATGCGACATGAAAAAGTCGAATCGAAAGGAGAATTTGACTTATAGTGAAATGTTGTTAGAGAAGATGAAAATTTATATAAATTGGTATGATGTGGAAAATAATGTTATTATAAAATTAAAGAGGATTATTGTTATAGTTGAGAGATAAAATACAACGTAAAAAATTGATTTTATGTAAAATTTAGCTGCTACGATACGTAAATTGTTGTCATAGATAATGATCGTTACATATATATATATAGAGAGAGAGAGGGGTTTGATTATATATATTATATGTTTTTTTTTTCATGTTAAAATGATGATGATATTAAAGGAGGGTATGGAACTATGGAAGAATTGCTTGAGGTGATAACATGGTCACAGCTTGGAATTCATGACAAACCAGTAAGAGTATTTAATCATATATATATATTCAAATTTCAAATCAATAATATCTTTTCATTCGATGTTTGTTGCTTTTTATGATGTCTCAATTAGTTTGAATTCAAATACATTGCGTAATAATTAAGGTTCATTAAAGGAGAAGTATCTCGTACGATTTTCTCTATCCTCAATCGCCTAAATCTGAAGCCTCTGATTAGATTTTTTTAATGAATAAAGAGATATTATTATTGATAATAAATATATAAAGCTTTCATTTGATTGATGGGACAAAAACAGGATAGAAAATGTTGGTATTATGATGATGACCTTTGAGGGGTCTCTCCCTACTAAAACCCATAGGCAAGTGGTGGCATTTCTCTTTTATTTTTTATATATATAATTTTTGATATTTACTGGCTCGATTAATATGAATTCATTTTTATTAGGATTTAAATTTCTCCATTCTCATAACTTGAATTTAAAATTACCGATTAAGAACATAGAAATCTTATTCATCTCATTACACTTTCGTCTGCATATAAATAGTCAACTTCTAATGCTTTAATTAAATATATTGAGGGAAGATGAAAAATATATATAATTCTTAAACACTACAAAACTTTAGAATATACTTTTTATTTGAATATTCTCTTGTTTTTTTTAATAAAGAAGAGAACCACCACATCACGCAAAAGAAAAATTAATTAATTCAAATCAAATCAAATAATATAACCAAGATTTGGGATCTCATATATTATGCATTTTTTTTCCCTTTTCAATTATTTAACTAACAATAATGTGATATAGATATACATTAGTTAGTACAAATAAAACTTAACTCAAATTAAAAATAAAAGATCTACACACGCCATAAAAGAAAAATATTTATCTGTATTCGGTGTATATACAATAAAAAAAAGTGAATAATACGTGTATTTTACATATGGTTAATTTATTATTTAACTTTAACTTTCTTAGTTAATATATATTATTATATCAACTTATTATTACATAACCATGGGAAATAAACATAATTTTTAGTTTATTTAATCATAGCCAAATCTGCCTTATGTCATGTTTCACACCTAATAAACTCACTCAATAAGTAAATAAATTAAATAAATCTAAACCAAATGTGAATCCAAGATTTTGAGAACTATTTTCTAATTATTTAATTTTATGTCATAGATGTAGTTAGTATGTCACAATTTGAGAGCATTATAAGGGTCCCCATTTTCCTCTACCCGAAATAATTGGGCAAGAAAGGGGAACCTTTGTTCATAAGAAGAAATGAAAGTATGGAGGCCACGCGCCCTTACTAGTAAAGGCTCCCATTGGGAGAGCATAGATTGTTGAGTGAGCGATCCAGCTTCTAGCCCTTCAATGATGGATTTGTCTTAAAAAAAAACCCCGACCTCGGTAGAAGAAATACCATGCATATAAGATTTTTGAATTATAATAATCAAATTGCAATTAAAATAACTAATTCCAACATCCAATATTCAATGATATTGACATTAATCCAATTCCTCAAAGTTAAAGATTTAAATAACATTACAAAAAAAGAAGACATTTAGTGACAATACATTTCTCTTTTGGCAGTAATATTTATTGCAGCAAAAATATTTAGCGCTATATTGGTAAGTTAATGTTATTGCATCCAAAATCGTTAAAGACTATAGCGACATTTATATAGAATGCTAGCTGGTTATAAATATTCATATTTATTATTGCTGCTATATCTTTTATCTGTTGTAATGAAATTCGACCACTTTATGTTTGGAAGATCATTTAGGATTGAGACATACTTGATTGATCGATTTTTTTCCACCTCTGTATTTTGAGCATATTTACACTTATTTTATTTTTATTGATACATAATATGAATATCGAGTACGAATAAAAATTTCCCGGCATGATCAATGATGAAACAGGTTGGACTATTGAATATAGATGGATATTATGATTGCTTGCTTGGATTATTTGACAAAGGTGTAGAAGAAGGATTTATTAAGCCTTCAGCAAGAAATATTGTCATATCAGCTACATCACCCAAAGAGCTTTTGGAAAAAATGGAGGTACTTCTTTAATCATAATATTTGATTAAATAGCAAGAGCGTAATGCATGATGTACAGATTAAACATACGTCACGCGTTTGAATTCTGTCACGAACAAAAGTCTTGTATTCAAGTGGAGAAAGATAAAAGGGTTGACCCCTTATCTCCACTTAGTTTCAAACTATGTGTCAACTGGCTCTTGAGAATTCTCAGTTATCATAAAAAAAAAAAAAACTAGAAGTGCCCTTAGACTTTGGTTCAACTAGTAAGAGCGCAACGCGTAACATGTGGATTAGATGCACGTTACTAATTCAAACCCTATCGCGAACAAAAGTCTTATATTCAAGTGGAGAAAGGGTAAAGGGGTTGACTCCTTATCCCCACTAAGTGTTCAAGGAAGAGAAGAAAAAACAAAAATGCAACTATTTTTAAATATCGACTATATATCTCTTCTGCCACTCTAGCTCCGCCCCTGGTTATGAGTCTTGTGGCTTACAATAGCAAGAAAGTGTACAAAATCTAATATTGTTCTTTTTTCTTTCTAGGAATATGTGCCAATACACAATCAAGTAGCACCAAGCAGAAGTTGGAACACTGATGAACCTGTGACAAGAAGTTTATAATTTTCTGGCTTGATCTTGTCATAGTACTCAAGTGTGAAGATTGTATTTTCCTATTGTTTGACAAAAAACTTTATAATTTTACCACTCACATGAAAATTCCAAGTGAAAAACGGAGCACACAAAAGAAAAAATAAATAGTTTGGTTTTGAGTAGCAAGAGAGATGTTGTAAATTTGGTAAAAAGAACATTTGATTTGTTTAGAAATGAGATGAGATTCAACAACCTTTTGTTCTGAGTTGATTTCTCATATGGTCAGTCGACTAATATTTATTATTTCAGAGTCACTTTCTTTGTTGAAAAAAGTCGAAAACAAGAAAAAAAGTGTCTTTCTAAGATATAACAACTATTAGTTGAGCGAGTATATGAGAATTTTTTTCGATGATCACGGTATCCGAACCAACAACAGATGCCAGATAACTCTATCTATCAAAGCTAGGACAAATGAGAAGAATCAACTAGTGTTTTTTTGTCTCCGCTGAGTTTTGAACTTGAGACCTCAGGATTCTCAACCATTTCATTGACCACTAGGTCACACCCTTAGGTGTGGTATATGAGAAATTAACCCCTTATGTTCTTGATTACACTTAAATGTATGTTGCTAGACTCTTAAAAAAATGTCGTCGGTCGCGTGTCGAATCCTCCTAAAGTAGTGCATTTCTAGGGATCTGACACGAGCATGACAACATTTTTGAAGAGCCTGAACAACATAGTTTACATAGGCATGACAACATTTTTGGAGAGCCAACAGCCCCATGCAAATAGGTAGACAAGTTACTTCTGCTATGAATCAATATATGCACATGGGCAAATTCAAGAAAAAATGGCACTGTTGTTAGATTTCAGTGTTCCAATTCTTGAACATTATGGTAAAGAACTCGAGCTTCAATACCCGTCCTTGGAGAAAATGAGAGAAAAGAACTTCAAAAAATGAAAGATAAAGTTTAAGGAGGCGATATAGAGGCAACGAATCTCAGATGAATGAAGATTATGGTACTGAATATTGTACAAATATGTTACGAGACAAGCGTGAAATAGCTCAAACCTCCAATACAGAACAACTAAGCAAATTTAGAAACAGCGGAAACAAGTGTAAATGGCGTATACAGAGTACTAAAGGATATCACCTTCCGGTCTAGCACGTATTAATTCCATCCTTGCAATCTTTTGTCAAGTTGTAAAATGTCTCGACCCTTGATTTTGCTCGAAAAAGGACTTCTGTGTCAACTTCAACTCTCATATACCCATCGAATTCAACTGGAGAGCCACCATTCAGTTGTGTTGTTTCATTATACCACTCACTTGTATTACTCCACAAGTAGTTGTAGTCATCAAGCAAATGCACCTTGTAGTGAGATCTGAGCTTATCAAAATAGTTATAATACGGCTCGTTTGTGGCAACATACAGATTCCTCCAAGGCGTGATAATTCCTTGAAGCTTCGTGACAAGGGAATCGGGGGATGTATCAGCTTCAAGATGGGGCCATAACGCCTTATTCTGTGCTTTCTCTCCACGAACAACATGAACAGCATCGAAATCCCAGTCCATGCTTCCACTGATCTCAGTTACTATATTCATCAGTCGCTTTGATTTCCACACTGCGTGCCACGGTCTCTGGATGTATTTGGCAGAAGGCCCTTCACAGACCCGATACCAATAGTTCTCCGGTTCAGGGGCATCAAATTGCCTCCATATAATTGTGCTCTTATCCTTCAACAGTTGGTCAGGGGACACTTTGTAGTCCTTAATCTTTCTTACAGAGATTTTCTTCTTATGTACCTTATTCCAGTTCCTCCAATCTTTATGAAAGTCTCCTTCCTCGACAATGGATGCGGTCTCCTTCAAATGTTCGAAATCAAAATAGAACCTGAAGTCTTTCCCTTCTTCATCCTTATGACTACTAGTGTGAGAAGATGCCAAACAAATACTTAAATCCATCACGAATGTGCGATTCAAGTACTGAGCCTCACCTAAAGCACACAGAAAACTCCACATGTACTGGTTCATTCCTTTACAGTAATCGCCACCCCGAGAATAGTACAAGTATCTCCCATTCTTGAAATCTGAATCCGATCCCATGATTGGAATAGTATCATTGATCTCCTCATCTATAACTGGTGGAGCAATCTTGGCTCTTGTACTAGTTCTAGTGGAATTAACTCGGATTCTCGGACGACGGGCATTTACTCCTGAACGCCAGCGACCTGCATGTACCACTTTATAACTACAATCATCAGTAAAGCCAATCTTAAACCTCCGGAAATCCCTGTACTTTCTCCAAGATCTCTCTTTCTTGTTTCGGAACCTCCACGCCACATCACATTCATTCGGTTTCGACCCATTAACAGGCGTTCGATAGTCCAAAAATGCAATGGACTTAAAGGTCTTCAAATTAAACCTCTCGATCGTGAACAAGACCCGAGGATCTGAACAATTCACTACATTCACATCCTCACATCCTGATTTCAAAGTCTCATTCGACAGTTTCTCTTCCGATTTCTCGATAATAGCTTCAGTAATCGGCACTAAAGTAAAAACTCCAGCAGGAGCTTCAATAGGGCTACTAGCAACATCCTCACCAGTTTTTAAGACAGAATTATCAACTTTGAATGTGGCGTTTTCGACTTGAGTAAACACCCTAGTTAAGGCTCTAGATGATTCCCATGGATCAGGGGGTTGGTATGTAATAGCAATCACAGTAATTATAAGCACAGAAAACACAAAAACTGAGAAACACACATTGCTTATAACCTTTATCAAATTTTGCCCAATTGGATCTGTTGTTGAATCCTTCATTTCTACAAAAACTATAAATTCTAACAAAAGATTAAGCTAAAAAACACATCTGAAACTGACCCTTTACTCAAAACAACAAAAACAACAAGAAAAATTGGATCTTGATCTCTAAAGTCTCCAAATCAAAGTATCAATATTAAGCTAAAAATGAGATTTTAAAGCTAAAATCAAGAAAATAGCTTACTCACCTCTAATCTGAAACTGACCCTTTATTCAAAAACACAGAATCAACAAGAAAAAATGGATCTTGAAGTAGATAAGCACTGTATAAAGAATGTAAGACTAAAGATACAGATATAACAATGAGATTGAGAGGGGAAAAGGGTTAACTTTAATTACCTTCAAAACCCACAAATTTCACTTGCAGAAAAGATTGGATCTCGAATAAAAATTCAATCTTTACGAAGAAAAACTGGATCTTGAAGAGGGTTTATAAACAAAGAGTGTTTTTTGGGAGGAAATGAAAAATGAGGATTAAAATAGTAAGCAGATCTGTGTAGATTTTGATATGATAAATCTTGTGTCTTTACTCTGAAGATTTTTGGGATTTTAGCTAAATATTTCATTTTTAATTGTATTTTAATTAATATTTAGTATTATTTTTAGTTAGATTAATTAGTGTCTACTTAGTAGCTTGTCTGTGTGAAAAGCAGCTGTTAAGTGAGCTGTCACTTCTAGTTTGTTTGAGTGTTATGTCAGCAAGAAAAGGGACCCACAAGAAAAAGTAAAAAAAAAGAAAGAATAATCTTTACTTTTGTTGGAGAATAATGGAATTCAATTTCCATCACATTTTTAACAACTTTTATAGTATTATTTTGAAAAAAATGTGTCTATGATCAATTATGTTTATCAAGTTTTTTTTTAACAAGCAAAAAAAAAAGGTTTGTAAATAAAGATTATGATTTTTTTTTTTGTAATGTGATCATGTTTCAATAATAATTTACATTCAATTCATCGATTCGTAAAGACAAACTCCTTATTCTTTCACAATTAACAAAGTGATAAGTGATACTAGGAAGTTGGGAGAGCAACCCTTAAAACAAAAATAAGAAAAAACAAAAATAAGAAAAAAAAGGGGTTATCAAGACAAACATTGAATGTATTCATCTATTTGGATGATTGATAAATGTTTGAATGATGAAAAAATTATTGATCAATTATGAGTCGCAAGATAATATCAATGTGTTGAAAGTTGAAAAAAAAAATGAAACTCGATAAGTAATTTGTACTCATTTATCTCAATTGTAAAGAAGTTGAAATAGACCATATGAATCGAACATGTCACTCCGCGCATCTCACGTCAATAATATACACACAAAAAAAAGATAAAAAATACTAGAAATTCTCTATATTTTCTAATAACATGGAAACACATGCCTCTATAAGCACGTCTCGATAATATATATTCTGTAGTGTGAGAATTCATCATACATTGACTAGTTTTTTACTGTGGCTAGCAGCCTATTACAACCTCGGGCTTGGGATCGACAATGTGACCGAGCTCAAATAGGTGGACTCAAAATTCTAACTGCAAAGTACTGCCAACACCTCAAAATATGTCTCATAGCTCACTGATAAAGTAGTTGATACCTTGAACAATGATTTACTGTGCTGCAGAACTACATTTAGTACGTTTATTATGTCCAACGCCGCCACATTTGGAACAACGTATGGGTCTCTTTACAGTTTCAACTTGGAGTCCTTTGGGTTCTTTCCGGGGACGACCAGGAGGTCTTTTAACATGGGGTGAAAGTGGACATAGAACGACGTCATTACCTGAGGAAGCTGAAGAAATGATGTCATCTGGATGTGGTATATCCAATTTTCCGAGTTCATCCATAACTTCAGCGTATATATGTTCTTGTGTCTCCCTCTTGTACCAATCTGCAACATACTGATAGATGTTCATACTTGTCATTGTAATCGCATTGCAGGCATGGCTGCATGGAATGCCAGTCATTTGCCACTCTAAACATGTACATGTCCAGAGTTTGAGGTTTACAACTTCTTCTCTACCCTGCAGTTCCTGCAATTTAAACTCAACATCTGATAGAACCGTTACTGCTAGTTTATCACCGGCCTTTTGGTTTTCAAAAATCTTCTCAGCAACCCGAGGACCAATTGGAAGGTTCCATTGTTCGATCTTGAGCTTGTTACTCTGTAATAACATATAAAGCTTCTCATGATAAGCCTCCATCAACTCTAGGACATGTACAAACTTCTCTTCCTCTATAAAAGAGTTCAGAGAATCCGTAGATTTACAATTCAGATGATCCCACCGAGGTTTCCTGAACAAGGCATTAGACCAACGTTCTGGCTGGCTGGCTATCACCCAATCATACAATTCCCTGCGGAAAGAACAGATCTTACCTAGAGCTTCATTATAACTATCTAGTGTTCGTGCGTAGGCAATATCATTCAAGTACTTAAGTGCAATCTCCTTACCTCTACCCTGAACTTTAAAGGCAGTATTACCATCGATGAATTTATTAAAATTCTGTTTCACGCAATGGAAACAAAAACTGTGGTTTTCATCACCAAACATTTTGTCCAAGCTGGAGAGAAAAGGGAGACTCGTGCCAGAAACTACGACGACCTCACGGTTCTGCACAACGAGCTTTAGCTTTTCTAGAAACCACAGAAGATCTTCCTCGTTCATAGACAGGAGAATGCCATAAGATAGAGGATACATCTCATTGTCTGCATCCAAAGCAGAAGCAACTATAAAGGAGCTATTGTACAGCCCATTCAAGTTGTAAACATCAACAAATATCAAAGGCCTGCATCCAACATCGAACCCACGTATTGAGCAGTCATATGACACAAAGAGCCTCTTGAATCTGTTTTCTTCGGTGCAGGACCATGTAGCAATAGTTCCGGGCATTGCCTCAATTAAGCGATTGCATAGCCAGGGAATCAGTTTATATGATTCACCTGACTTCTCATTGATTGCCTCCCTAATCCTCTGCTTCACACTCCAAGCCTGACGGTAGGTCAATTTGATAGCCAAATTCTTCTCAGCATCCTCACACACTTTACGAGGCAAACAGTCAGGACTGCCCAATATGTCTTCTTGCATGATTCCCCCCAACCACTTCATCCTGATACGAGGTTTCAGTTGCGATGAATCTAGAGGAGGATGTGAATGAGAATCAACAAATTTCCTAATGGATACATTTTGAGATTTCTTCTCAATGCCAGCACTTACTTTCCAAGGGCAGCCATCAGCAGCACAATGGATGCTAATATATCTAGGTTTATTGTGCAAAATTCTGTAGTGAAATCTATTCGCAATCGAGAACTTGAAAACTGCAAGCCTAAAAGCATCTGCATTTTCAAAAGCTTGTCCTTCCCCGACAAGTAATTCACTCCAGTTGGCAGCAGCATCTGGAGTTCCATCAGTGATCCATTGGTTCGACGGTGCAGGAATTGGAGTATCAGCACTCACTTGTTCTTCCTCAGCACTTCCGAGAGAAACCGCTTCAACCTCAGTGGTTGAAATCCTGTGATAAAATATATAATCAAACTATAGGAATTCACAAAACCTTGCATAATAAACTTGTGGATCATTATAAGACGGCTATTACCTAGTGGTAGCCATATTAGGAGCAACTTCAGAATTAGGCTCCTTTTCCGAATTTGATGCATAAACATGGGCAAAACCATCATTAAATTGTAACAGAGTATTGACACCTTCTTGGTCTCTCAGCCGTATCAATTGGGCCCTATCAAACTTCACTGTAAACTGCAGGACCTTATCTGAAGGATCAATGCCTAATCGATCAAAAACTGCATTTACAAAATCATTGTACTTTATGCCTGTCTTCACAATAATCTGATCCGTTATTCCTCCTACATACGAAGTGGATCCATCTGGAAGCACCTTATTCTTCCCACCCCAATGACAGAAACAAAACAGTGTCTTGTCTTCAGTTCCCATCATGTAGTAGTGTACATGACCACAGAGCCACAATCTTCAAAACTATAAACCTGACCAAGAAATAAAATGAATATAACCGAAGTTTCTTATGAAGGTTGAATGTACTCAAATCACAATCCATAGGAAGGTCACAATAGCACAAGGATTATCCGAGCATCTTCAAATACAGGATCAATAGCAGTGTTCTCCTTGTAAGTAAAAACATCTCAAATTTTACGATCTAACAAAACCAAATTCAAAATACAGGATAGGAATCAACAACCAGTACCTAAAAAACAAGATGATTTTAAAAAATGGTTGTAGGAACAAAAGCATTTTCCAAATATGAGTCAGCAAACAACGAAAACCACCTACATAGGTAAACTCAAGCAGAATAGTCTCTAATCTTTACAAAACATAAAATAAAAACATATAACGATAGTGTCAACAAACCAAAAAGTTTCAAACTTTAACAAAGGATCGGAAATTTTCAAATTGGGTTCAAAGATAACTTGATACACTTTTCATGATATTATTAGCTCTTTTTGCTGTGAAACATGAAATAAGCAAAGAAGGCAAGCACATTAAACCATACAATTTTATCAAATGCAAAAGGATTAACAAATTCATACCTCAAGTAAACAAAAAAGTTCCAAACTTTAACAATCAGAAATTTCCAAAATGGGTTCAAAGCAGGGGCAAAGCCAGATGGGGTCGAGGGGGGTGGAAAATTACACTGTTTCAGCTTCTTCCATTGTTTACTTATTCATATTTTGAACCCCTTCCGCTACTGGTTCAAAGAATAAATTTACTCCTCGACAAATTTCATGGGAAGGTCAGCATTTTTTGTTTGTAAAACATGAATTAACAAAGAATTCCATCAAATACAAAACATTGAAGCAAGGTTCAGAATCATTCTAACTAAAGATCAAAGGAGAAAAAGGAGCTAGTTTTGAGTACAAAGATTCAGCCTTTCTGTTTCCAAATTCAATACCTCAACAACATATCATTATACTTCCAAAGAAAGACATACAGTTAGCTCATTTGTGAACAGAAAGAAAAACAAGAGGAATTTTTTCTACCTTATAGCTACAGATTCTTGAATTTTAACCAAATGGGGTTTCTCCACTATGCTTATAAAACAAAAAAAAATCTCCTTTAAGCTGCAAATTCTTGATTTTAACCAAATGAGGTTTCTCTACTATGCTTATAAAACATAAAAAATTCACCATTCAACTGCAGATTCTTGAATTATAACAAATGGGGTTTCTCTACTATGCTATAAAAACAAAAAAAAATTACCTTTAAGCTGCAAACTCTTGATTTTAACCAAATGGGGTTTCTCTACTATGCTATAAAAACAAAAAAAATTACCTTTCAACTGCAGATTCTTGAATTTCAACCAAATAGGGTTTCTCTACTTAGCTTTTGAAACTAAGAAAGTAAACGAAAAAAAAATCCCTTTTTGCTCCAACTGATTTCACTGATAAATTAGGGCTTCAAACATTCAATTGGGTAATGGGAAATAATCTCCCTTGGTGATGCCGGTAATCTGTTTATGATAGTAATTTAAATGCTAAAATGGTCCCCAACCTTTGAATATGTGAAATTTGTCCCCTAAATAATTTTTATTTGAAGAGTGAAACAGTTTTTTTTTTTTAATTAAAAAATAGAAATATATTCTTAATAGTAAATTGTGGTTTCTAGTACTTTTATGTAATGTTTTAATTATATAAAATTTTATTCAAGAAGAAATTTTTTTTATTGTTTGAAGTTAAAATTAAAATGATGACCTTCATATTTCCATTATTGTTTTAGGCCTAAGATCTTTGAAATTTATTTATTTTTGAGTGTCTTGCTTTGTTTTGGTGCATTTACAAATTTGTGCGATCTTGAAAGTAATCGTAACTCATAAAAAAAATAGAGAACATTTTTTCTTGCTAGTAAGGTCAATATGATCGTCAAATTCTTTATATTTTTTGATTAAAAATTGATGTATTTGAAAATAATATATTTATACAAATAGGATCTATTTCAAAAATGATCACTAAACTTTATCCGTTGTAACGCTAAAGTCATAAAAATTATTTGCCTTAAACTTACTGCACATAGGAGTATGGGTGAGTATATTTGGTTCTGATTAATGTCTATTAGTCTCCAGGATACAAATACTTGGCCTTCAAAAGTAAACTTTTTCTCTCCAAAAATACAAGTTTAATTTTTATCTTAGATTTTTATTACTACATGTTGTTTCATTAGCCTCGATTTTTATATTATCTTGTTGTATTTTCTGCTTGTTGCTACTGCCATATCTTTCTTTTGAGCCCATAATCTATGAGAAACAACATCTCTACCTTCAAGGTACGGATAAGATATGCGTACATACTATTCTCCCAAGACGATCAAACCCCACCAGTGGAGCTACATTGAGTATGTTAGTTTCATGAAGTGTTTGTTAGCCTATGAGTAAAGTCATGAGTTTTCTAACTTTGTGACTCAACAAAAAATTGTTTTCATTTGTGTGGAAATAAATTCGGCCTAAAACAGATATTGGACAGAATTTGAATCTTCAGATCAATTAATTTACAGTTTCTCATATTGTGATCAAAATACTTGACTCGAACGATATATGCCATCCTGGATATCCTCCCTTCCATCACTAAACTTTGAGGACTATAACAACGTGTTTCTTCCATTCTTCTCTCCGAGAAGACAAGAACAGCAGTCTCACACTCACCTATAAGTTCCACGAAGATAGAAAAAAATGTTTAATCTAGTTGGACTTAATGGACTCCTGCACTGTCTTCCATCAGCAGGTCGATTCTCGTGGAAAATTGGCTGGAGCTGGTGCACTATGTAAGGCGCTGTATTCAGAGCAGATTTCCAGATTTCCAGTATAACCTTAATGCATTAGCAAAGTGACTGTCCTATTCCTAATTAAGATATAAAGTTGTTATGTTTCTTTCAAGGTCTATACACCAAGTAAAGTAGTACTCTTATCCTAGCCAATTAAGTTGTGTGGTGGTCCTATTCCTGGAATCCAATTAAGTTGTCTATAATAAGGTATCACACAAAATGCTAGTGTTATATACAAGTGGTGGGGACTTTGTATGGCACATTAAATGTGCATATATGATTGACAACTTTGAATTGACAGAAAATGACTAGGTAACTATTAGTACATTTTTCTTTGTTTAATTTGTGCTATATATACCTCATCAAAATTATTGAGTAGACACACAAAGAAAACATTTCTTGATTTCTTCTCCACCAACTTAATTAGTTTTGATCATTTTTAGTGCAGAAATGGATTGTGTAAAACTTGTATTTTTTATGCTATATACCTTTCTATGTCAACTTGCTTTCTCCTCATCCTCACGTCATTTGTGCCCCGAAGATCAAGCTCTTGCTCTTCTACAATTCAAGCACATGTTTACAATAAATCATACTGCTTCTCATACTTGTTATTTTTCTCGTCCAAAAACTCTCTTATGGAACAAGAGCACAGATTGTTGCTCATGGGATGGAGTTCATTGTGACGAGATGACAGGACAAGTGATTAAGCTTGACCTCTGTTGCAGCCAACTTCAAGGCAAGTTTCATTCCAATAGTAGCCTCTTTCAACTTTCCAATCTCAAAAGGCTTGGTTTGTGTCTTAATGATTTCACTGGATCGCTCATTTCACCTAAATTTGGTGACTTTTCAAGTTTGACGCATCTTGATTTGTCGCGTTCAAGTTTTACAGGTATAATCCCTTCTGAAATATCTCACCTTTCTAAACTACAAATTCTTGATATCGGTTATCAATATGAGATTAGTCTTGGGCCTTACAATTTTGAACTGCTCCTTAAGAACTTGACCCAATTAAGAGAGCTCCACCTTTTCTCTGTGGACATCTCTTCCACCATTCCTTCAAATTTCTCTTCTCATTTAACAACTCTACAACTTTCAGACACATATTTACGTGGGATATTGCCTGAAAGAGTTTTCCACCTTTCCGATTTGGAATACCTTGATTTAACATACAATCCCCAGCTCAATGTTAGGTTTCCCTCGACTAAATGGAATAGCAGTGCATCACTCATGAAATTATATCTCGGTCGTGTGAATATTACTGGTAGGATACCTGAATCATTTAGCCATCTAACTTCACTTCATGAGTTGTTCCTTGATAATAACAATCTTGAAGGACCAATTTCTCAGTTCTCGATATTTGAAAAGCTCAAGGAGTTATCACTTCAAAATAACAACTTTGATGGCTGACTTGAGTTCTTATCCATTAACAGTAGTTGGACCCAACTTGAATACTTAGATTTTTCGTCCAATTACCTAACTGGTCCAATTCCATCCAACGTAAGTGGACTGCAAAACCTACAATGGCTCTACTTGTCATCAAACCACTTGAATGGGACTATACCTTCCTGGATATTCACTCTTTCATCACTGAGAGATTTAAACTTGAGCAATAACACTTTCAGTGGCAAAATTCAAGAGTTCAAGTCCAAATCATTAAATCAAGTTGCTCTACAACAAAATCAGTTGGAAGGTCGTATTCCAAAGTCACTCCTAGACCAGCACAGTCTACATTATCTTATCCTTTCTCAAAATAATCTCAGTGGACAGATTGCTTCGGCTATCTGCAATCTGAAATCATTGGCCGAGTTAGATTTGGGAAATAATAATTTGGAGGGAACAATCCCACAATGTTTGGGTGAGATGAGTGCAGTTTGGGTTTTGGATTTAAGCAACAATAGTCTCAGTGGAACAATTAATATAACTTTTAGTATTGGAAACCCACTCATAATCATCAACTTGGCTGGGAATAAGCTAGAGGGGAAAGTCCCACAATCCTTGATCAATTGCAAAGATCTGATATTTCTTAATTTAGGTAACAATCAGTTGAATGACACATTTCCAAACTGGTTGGGAGCCCTACCTCATTTGCAGATTTTAAGCTTGAGATCAAATAAGTTGCATGGCCCTATAAATGATTCAAGGACTGACAACTTGTTTGCTCGAATTCGAGTAATAGATCTCTTATCCAATGGATTTAGTGGAGATTTACCAGTGAGCCTTGTTCAGAATTTTCAAGCCATGAAAATAATTGGTGAGAACAATGGAACCAGAGAGTATGTAGTAGATTCAGATCCTGGTTATTACTCAAATTCTTTGATACTGACAACAAAGGGATTAGATCTTGAATTTCATCGAGTTTTGGCAACGAATATAATTATCAATCTCTCAAAGAACAGATTTGAAGGTCATATACCAAACATTATTGGAGATCTTGTTGGACTTCGTACGTTGAACTTATCTCATAATGTCTTGGAAGGTCATATACCAGCATCGTTGCAAAATTTATCTGTACTCGAATCATTGGATCTCTCATCTAACAAAATCAGCGGAGAAATTCCGCAACAACTTGTGTCCCTCACATCACTTGAAGTCTTAAATCTCTCTCACAATTATCTTGTTGGATGCATCCCCAAAGGAAAACAATTTGATACGTTTGAGAATAGTTCATACCAAGGGAATGATGGGTTACGTGGATTGCCACTCTCAAAACATTGTGGTAGTGATGATCAAGCGGCAACTCCAGCTGAGCTAGATCAAGAAGAAGAAGAAGAAGAAGAAGATTCACCAATGATCAGTTGGCAAGAGGTTCTCATGGGTTACGGTTGTGGTCTAGTTATTGGACTGTCCATAATATACATAATGTATTCAACTCAATATCCAGCATGGTTTTCGAGGATGGTTGTAAAATTGGAACATAGAATTACTATGAGAATGAAAAGACACAAGAAACGATATTAGTGTGTAGCTACCTCCAGGTATTCAACTTGATCTTTATCCTTCAAAAGATTAATTTTTATATATATCGATGTATTTTCTACCTACTTCATCATCAAAGCTCTTAACTTTAATTCTTCATTTTTGAAAATTGCAGGATTCATGTCTACAGAGTTTCTGAAGATGCAGATAAAAGCCTTCATCTTTCATAGTTTGTGATGTTTCCACAGAGTATTTGTTATCCTATGAATAAAGACATGACTTTTCTTCCTTTGAGACTCAAATTAGAGTTTGCTTTCATTTGTCTATGGCATGTAGAAATAAATTCAACTGATAAACAGAAATCAGACAAAGTTGATTCGTTGGATCAATCAGACGATATGTGTCATCAATAAAGACATTGTATTTCACATGACATCATAAAGCAAACATAGAACACTCGACTTTAAGTTCGGAAACATAAAAATCTAAAGTTACTATTGGAACCAGTGTTGACAATGGTGAACATTATGAAAAACATCCGGGTCCAACAGTGAAAACAATACAAGGTGGCTAAATAAGTTTGAACTTCGGGCTTCACAAACTTGGGCCTCCCTCAGATAATTGGTCTAATTATTCTGCAGCCCACCTGATAATTCCTCTTTCTTATTTTTGTACAGATTTTCTTTCCTTTTATTCTTGTAATTATCCCTTAGTTTGTTAGCCATAAACAAATAGAAAGATGACAGCTGTAGGAGTTTGTTGTAGCTAGATTCCTTTTTGCTTATATAAATATGTATACTGTACAGATGGTTCTCATTCAAGTTTTATACAGAGAAAGGAAAATTCCCAAAATTTGTTCTTCTATTTCCTCAGTTACAGAGTTTGAATTTTTATTTTTCAGACTCATGATGGTCCTTCATTAAAAGATCAAAGAACATTAGGAAAAATATTTGCATTATTCTCTACTGCCTGAGCCTCACATAGACAACATCATGTGTTTTCAATTGGAATCTACATTCTTCCCATCTAAATCTCCGATGACAGAGTTACCCGATATCTCTATTGGTGGAAGGTAGACGGTACCGGTTGAATTAATCGAATAGAACACAAGTTGACCTGAGCATCACTATTATACAATAACAAACTACGCTTCAGCCCCAAACAATAACTTGCATAAAGAGCTGCAATAATGTTCAAAGCCCAAAATAAGATAGACAAAAATGTATCTGTCAAGCTATGACTTAACAGTTATCAGCTCCACTAAATAAAACTGTGGGCTGAAACCTTAGTATTTCAGCATCTAATATTGCTTTTCTCAAGGCAGCAGAATAATCCCACCTCTCTGCGCCAGCAAATGATTCGGTTCCGACCCAAGCAATAGTTGTGCTACTTCATTTTCCAATTCAATAGCTCCATGAAGTCTACAAGCACCCAAAGGAAAACAATTTGATACGTTTGAGAACAGTTCATACCAAGGGAATGATGGGTTACGTGGATTGCCACTCTCAAGAGATTGTGGCCGTGATGATAGGGTACCACAAGAGACAATTCCAATTGAGCTAGATAAAGAAGAAGAAGATTCACCAATGATCAATTGGCAGGCAGTTCTCATGGGTTACGGTTGTGGTCTAGTTATTGGACTGTCCGTAATATACATAATGTTGTCAACTCAATATCCAGCGTGGTTTTCGAGGACAGTTGTAGAATTCGAACGCAGAATTTCTACAAGAATGAAAATGCACAAGAAAAGGTATTAGTGTGTAGTGACCACCAGGTATCCTTCAAAAGATTGCTTCTTATATATCGATGTATTTAGGCGTAAGATCTTTTGAATTCATTATTTACTAGTAAAATTATCCGCGCTTCGTGCATGAATAATTAATACCACGGAATTTATAAAATAATACTTAAAATCTATCAGTCATTAAAACTAAAACACTATATTATCTTACATACAAAACTACGTAGTAACAAACATTATATAATGTAAAGAAAAATAAAAATTATTACATCTTATCATTTATCTTTAATAACATAAGCATAAATTAATGACTATAAAAATACATACCAGGATCTGTAACATAAGCAATGGCGTCAGTGAGCCACTCAACATGAGCAAAGTACACAAATATTTAATTGTGAAGAAGAAGAAAGAGGTTCTGAATTTTTCGTTGTTTTAAAATGAGAAGAAATTCCTCTATTTATAGACAACAAAGGGTAGTGTGAACAAATGTTTATTGTGCCTTATCGGAAATGTTACAACTATTTGAAAAAGTTGCAACCCTTTGGAAATGTCACAACATTTCATAAAAGTCACAACTTTTCATAAAAGGCGCAACTCTTCATTAAAGTCGCAACTTTTCATGAAAAGGAAAGGCTAGTTTTGGAAATAAATAAATTAAAAGGAAATTTTGGTTTGGTGGCGTCACATAGGCGGGCCTAAGGTTCTCTTTTATATATATACTAGTAAAATTATCCGCGCTTCGCGCGGGAATTAATATCACTGAATTTATAAAATAATACTTAAAACATATCAGTAGAGCTGTCAATATGGGCTGACCCACCCCATCCGGGCTAATCCAAAATTAATCTTTCTATGCTTTTGAACAATTTTTCCAATAATATATTATTATAAGGGGAAAAAAGTAAATTTTAGTAGGTTTTAAGAACATTTCAACAGAAATTAAATGATTTGACATTATCACATATCTCAAGAATTGTAAATATATAATAAACGATTAAAAATATTTTGACATCTAATTATTTTTATTTTTTACATAATTTATCATAATATATGTTTGATGATATATTTGTCTTATTAAAACTGAGTGATGTTTTTATGTAGCGATTAAACATAACTTTTTCTATTTTTTTGTACATGAAAAATATAGAATCTAATAATTTTATGGTTAGAATAACTCCTTGTGGAAATTAAGTTATGTGAAAGTTTTTGATAATCAATATTAGTTATAAATAAGTTAAGACTGGTAAAATGTACACCACAACAACATAAATAATTTTTTTTAAAGACAATCTACATCTATTTGTGTGACATCTTGCAATTTGAAATAACCATGAAGAAGCTTATAATTGGAAGTAGTCATTTTTGGAAAGAATTCAAAAATCTGGAAATTAAGTCAAGTATGCAAAAAAAGTGAGTTTTTGGTCAACTTCAAACGGTCATAACTCCTAGCTCAGGATGAGTTAGGTGTATTTCTAGTTATGTTTGCAAAGCCCTTGGAATGATCTTTCCAAAGCTGCCGAGTTTGCAAGATTCCGAGTTCGTATGAGTGAGTAAAGACCTTTGAAAGTTGGGCTGTTGGCACAGGGCAGTTTAGTCCGAATTTGTAAAGGTATTTTGGTCTTTTCCCTAACCATTTCTTTTGGTTATATTAAGGGTCTAGGCTGATTTTTAATCAGTTTCCCCTTTGAAAAGTGAGAGTGAGGGTTTGAGAGAGAAGAGGAGAAAGAGAAGAAGAAGCAAGGTTTGTACAGATCGTCGTGGATTTTGTCGGGGGTGATCCCTATTAAGGTATGTGAGATCATAGTGTTGGGTTGGTTCATTCCCCCACACGCCAAACTCATTTTAATTCCGAGAAAAGATTTGGTTGTGATTGTTGAAGTTTTTTAGTTGTGTTGAAGTTCTTGTTGGTTTGGGACATGTTTCCGGTTGTGTTTTCGAGTTGAATCTATTGTATGTTGAGGGGTTTTATGATTCTAAGTGTTTGGGGCTGGAACTTTTGAAGTTAGGGTGGTTTAGAGTTGGAAAAACAAAGGAGGAAAGTCGGATTTTTCGGGGAAAAAGGCTGGGGCGTCGCGCCAGCCAGCGTGCCCCAAAAGAGTTTCTGAACTTTCTCCCTTGGGGCGGCGCGCCTTGCAGAGCGCCCCAGCAGCCCTTCTGAACTTTGAGGGCTGGCGCCCCGCGCCTCTCAGAGCGCCAAGGACGCCAATCCTTCCCATTCATTCCCCACTTTTTCATGCATGTTCCTTAATAATGTACCTATGTTTTATAGTTGTTTTCAACACTCCAAGGTACGTCTAAACATCAAGAACTCATCCATAAACATGAGATCATTACCCTTGAATTCATAATCCAATTCGAGGAAAGTTAGGATCAAAGTCAAGTGAAGTTAGAGTCAAGCTTAGAAGTTAAGAAGCAAGTCTTTAAAGTTTTTCAAGAGTCTTTATTGAACGTTTTAACTTCATTTTAAGGCTCAAGTTTCAGGTTGAGTAAAGAGTATAGAGTTTCAAGTTAAGTAAAGAGTATAGAGTTTCAAGTTAAGTAAAGAGTATAGAGTTTCAAGTTAAGTAAAGAGTATCGAGTTTCAAGTTAAGCCAAGAGTATAGAGTCAAGGTCATTTCTCAAAAGTTATTAGGGAACTAAGTATTCCCAAAGAAGTTTATAAATGTTTTCACATTTAAGATGAGAGGAAACTGAGATTTCCAAAACAGTTTTGAGCAGTTTGAGTACTATCTCTTTTAAGAAAAAGATGAGTTTTGCGAAAGAGTTTCTAAAACATGATTAGTATGACAATCGAGTATGTCATCAATGTTTAAGCAATATGGTCTCTAGATATACCATCAATGTTTAAGCAGTATGGTCTCTAGATATACCATCAATGTTTAAGCAGTATGGTTTCTGGATATACCATCAATGTTTATGCAATATGACTTCCCGATGTCATCAATGATCATATTAAAATATGATTTTTGATATGATTTTTTTTAAAAAAGTTTTCCAGAGCAATTACTTCTTTTAAGAGGGTAGTTTTGAGCAATTATTTCAAACCAGAGAAAGAAGTTTGTGTTTAAAACACTTATGAGCTAAAGTATATTTTTTGGAGTAGTCTTGAGCACCGAATTAGGGACACGAGTTCATATTAACTCAACTCTCCATAAGAACCATGTGGCCAAATGGCATTTAATGGGTCATACTTTTTAGATGATCACGTAAGTTAAGCTAGTGGATCCACTAAGTTAAAGTAGTTCTATATGACGACAAAGTATAGGACAGCGTGGGCAAGACGTTGTGTCACCACTTAGGTTCATAGTGGTGGTCGTTGGTTAGAGAAACTCCCACAGTAGAAAGTGCATGGTTCCTCTAGGAGTTCTGCTTAGTATGAATGGGGGTATGGGACTTCATTCATGCATTGCACAAGTAGACTTTGAGAGGAAGCATGGTATATTTTTATGATATTATGACTATGATTTTGACGTCATGTTTTAAATAGTTTTACAAGCTTTTTATATTGCATGTGTCTTATTGTTTTATATTGAGTTCAGTTATTTATGAGTTGAATAGAGTCAAGGTAAGTGTTTTTTTGTACTCATTTCAAGCTTAAGTTGTTGTTTAGTGGTCCAACTCGCATACTCGTACATTCAAAGTACTGATGCCAATTGGCCTGCATCCTTTTATGATGCAGACGTAGGTATTCAGGATCGGCATCCAGCACGCTGTTGATCCAGTTGAGCACTCCAGAGTCTGTGGTGAGCCTCTTTGCATTCCGGAAGACTGTGTTATTTTGTGTTCCTAGTTTTGTATCATTAGGATGTTGCGGGGTCTGTCCCAACATCCATCTCAATGTTATAGAGGCTTCATAGATAGACAGACAGTCAGTTGGTATTAAGTCTCTCATCAATGCATGTATAAATATTCTATTTTGAGACGAGTTGCCTTTTTGGCCAAAATTTTATCAGTTGGGTTGCTTTATGACCTTTCATTGCATGGAGTTATTCTGTTGAGTTAAGTTTTCCGCTGAGTTAAGTGAGCCAGTCCAAGGGTTCGCTTGGGGCCAGCAATGGTCTTCGAGTGTCAATCCCGCCCAGGGTGTAGGCTCAGGGCGTGACAATGTGTCTGAGGTCAAACGTTCATCACTCTTTGTTATTGATACTTTGTTAGTATAACAAAATTTATAGAAGGAGAAAAATAAATTTGAAATGATAGCAAAATAATATTGTTGGCTCTTTTAGAAATTCATTCTTCATTAAACTACTGCTCTGAAGGCCCTTCTAGATGCTTCATCAACGCAACTTTACAATTTTTTTAGAAATATGTATGTATAATTTTTGCATAATGAAAGTACATGTCTATCAAAATGTTGGATTCTAGACTCATATTAAAGAAATATTCTCGAACATTTAAAAATTAAAAATGAGTATAACCTAGACTCAAATGCTCAGCAATGACTTGGAACATAAAGGACAACAAATCTATGTTAATAGACATGTCGTTTGTAGCTTAAGATATTACTTTTATTTAGAGCAGGTTTTATTTCATATTCTTCAAATTAAGTTTGCCAAAAATAGTCATAATTCACAACAAAAATATTTAGAAGAGTTGAATGAGAAGGAGAAAAAGGAAAACATTAAAAGGTTGAAAGCTTTGTCCAAGTGAAATCATATACATACCAAACAAAAAATAATCAATACAATTTTAAGGAGACCACAAAACAACGAGAAAATACATTAAAGGGAGTAAACTATGAGATATCCAATGATGATAACAAATCATTTAACCAGAAAAGTTTCTATGTTTTGAAATAACATACCTCAAAAAATTGACTAACACTTCAATCAACTTTCAATAATTAAAGTACTCATAATATCCACTGATAATATTTAGTAAAAATAGATAACGACAACATAAAAACCAAAAAATATGGGCATGCAAAGTTATTAACTCTCAGAGGATTGTCTAAAGAACCCAAAATCTCATCCTTGTATGTGAAGGAATGACTTTGTTGATGAAGAAATTAGAGATTTGTAAGTGCTTTTTTTATCGTACCTTCAACAGTTCTTGTAGAGAAAGCTTGCTTGAATACTCAATTAACGTTTGTTATTTAATCTTGGGAAAATGCGTAAGTACCCCCCCAACCTATGCCCCAAATTCCATAGACACACTTATACTATACTAAGGTCCTATTACCCCCCCGAACTTATTTTATAAATAATTTTCTACCCCTTTTCGGCCTACGTGGCACTATCTTTTGGGCCAGCGCGTGTTGACAATTTTTTCAAGCTATCTAGTTGATAGTGCCACGTAGGCCGAAAAGGGGTAGAAAATTATTTATAAAATAAGTTCGGGGGGTAATAGGACATTAGTGTAGTATAAGTGTGTCTCTGAGATTTCGGGCATAGGTTGGGGGGTACTTATGCATTTTCCCTTTAATCTATACTAAGAAATACTTATAACAATAATTTTACAGAAACATAATCAACATACCAGGATCTGTTTAAAGCATGTACTAAAAAATAGCAATTAATAATATAAGCATAAATTAATGATTGTAACAAACATACCAGGATATGTAACAATCAGTGGCGGATCCAGGATTTTTGTTGAGGGGGTGCGAAGTATAAAGAAGTAAACACGTAAAAATTACAAGATGAAAAATCGAGTGACATGGGAGGAAAATATTAATTTTAATCCGCTAAATTTAACTTATATTGTCATGTTGTGTTTAGGTTCTCCCTACTTTTACCCTGGTCCATCGAGCTTTTAAAATTTCTAGTGTCTTTCCTTTTGTTTTGCAGTATTCTACTTTTTAGAATTTTTTCTAAATTTTGAATTAGTGCACATTCAATCATATGTTAGTTTAAAAACCATCAAGATTCTTTAGAAAGATGTAAAGATCGAGTTACTAATATTATAGTGCATATTCATCAAAAGATAAATAAATGACATCGTCAATTTTTTTAATTCAATTTACTAAGTTAATCATTTGTTAAAAAACAAATTATGAACCAATCAAATAAGTTTAGTTTAGCTTTAATCTCTTTAGAATTCTTGAAAATAGTAAGAAAGAGATACAATGAAATTAAGGGGGAAAAAATCAATTAAATAGATTTTATCAAAAAAATATTCACAACTTTTAAATTGTTCCATTCGATTAATCTTAATTTACTTTATTTTATATAATAGTTTTCTAATTCAATTTTAAATTTAATAACAATTCATCATTTTCTCAAAGAGTTTCCTTAAGTTAGTACATGAGAAGAGAGTTATGTAGAAATAAAATGAGCAATATAAATAAGAAGAATAAAAGACAAAAATATAAAAAATGTGGCTAATAAATTTAAACAAAGATAAATTGAGAAAAAGATATAACGTAAAAAGAAAAAAAAGAAAAATAATATAGTTTTAGATTGAATCCAAAAATAATGAGGTCCTTTATTGGATATTCTAAACCCAAAACTTGAGTCCATCTCAGCCTTTTCAAAGCAGAAAAAAAGTATAAACCTGTTGCACTCAACAAGAATCAAACCCGAAACTTGCAGCTTAACAATGAATCCCCTTGCCAGCCACCCCCTTTTTCATTACTAATGGAATAACTCTTTCCCACGTCCAGAAATGGTATGCCAAACTTTTTGGTAGGGACAAGCCCTTTTTTGGCGTTGAATCGGGTCAGGAAGAACAAGTGCACCGATGAAACAAGGGAGTTCTTTCGCAGAGACAGGGGAAAACAAGCCGTGCAAGGACGCGGGGATATAGCTTCTTGCTTGCTACCTTCTACTCTCTCTGTTTTCTACTGGGCTCTCTTGAGGTTCGGCATCTGCTTGAGAAGGAAGAAGAAGGGTTGGATCCGCTCTTAAAGAAGACGTCTTAACCTGACTTCCTGAGCTCAGTTGATTCTTGAAGCAGTAGCTCTGGAGCCACTCTCCTCTTTTGGTTGTTAAGGGGGTTCATTTTACTATATATACGTTTAACATCAAAAGTATACCTTATATATACAATGTATTTTTTCGACGAGGGGGTTCGGATGAACCCCCTAAGCGACACGTAGGTCCGCCCCTGGTAACAATAGAATGAAACACAATGGAAAAACAAAATAATTGACAATGAGTCATTTAACAGGAGCAAAGTACACAAATTTTGAAATGAGAGGAATTTCCTCCATGTATAGACAACAAAGGGTCGTGTGAACGAATGTTTATTGTGTTAGAAGAAATTTTCGTTGTTTTTAAATGAGAGGAATTTCCTCTATGTATAGACAACAAAGGGTCGCGTGAACGAATGCTTATTGCGCCTTATCAGAGAGGTCACAACTCTTTGGAAAAGTTACAACCCTTCAGAAAGGTGGCAACCTTTCATGAAAGTCACAACTTTTCTTAAAAGTCGCAACTATTCATAAAAGTTGCAACTTTTCATAAAAGGCTTTTCATAAAAGTCACAACTTTTCATGAAAGAGGAAGGCTAGTTTTGGAAATAAAATAAATTAAAAGGGAATCCTGGTTTGTGGCGGCGTCATGTAGGTGGGTCTAGGGTTTTCTTTTATATATATATGATATGATATGATTTCTGAGTGTCTTGCTTTGTTTTGGTGCATTTATGTAACAGACTTGTGCTATCTCGAAAGTGTCATAATTAATAAGGAAAACAAAAAGCATTATTTCTTGCTAGTAAGGTCAATACGGTCGTGATATTCTTCATATTTTTTCATTTAAAATCAATGTATTTGAAAAATATATATTTATACAAAATAGGATCTATTTCAAGAATAGTCATTGAACTTTATCCGCTATAACAGTGTCATAAAAAATATTTGCCTTACACTTCTAAACTTTGCACATAGGAGTATGGGGAGTATATTTGCTTCTGATTAATGTCTATTAGTTTCCAGGATTCAAATAATTGCCCTCCAAGTACAAGCTGTATTTTCATAGTTACAAATGTTTCGTCTAAGATATTTATTACTTGTTTCTTTAGCCTCGATTACCGTATTATCTTGTTGTATTTTCTGCTTGTTCCTACTTCCTTCTTTTACATCTTTCTTTGAGTCGAGAATCTTTCAGATACAACTCTCTACCTTCAAGGTAGATGTAAGGTCTACGTACACACTATCCTCCCAAGACGGTCAGATCCCACCAGTGGGACTATATTGAGTTTGTTGTTGTTAGTTTCATGAAGTGTTTGTTAGCCTATGAGTAAAGTCATGAGTTTTCTTCTTTTGTGCCGCAACCAAAAATTGTTTTCATTTGTCTGTAGTATGTGGAAATAAATTCAGCCTAATTATTTGTTGAACAGAAATTGGACAGAATTTGAATCTTCAGATCATTTAATCTAGTTTCTCATATTGTGATCAAACTACTTGACTTCAACGATATATGCCATCCTAGATATCCTCCCTTCCATCACTAAATTTTGAGGGCTATAACAATGTGTTTCGTTCTGCTCTCCGAGAAGACAAGAACAGCAGTCTCACACTCACCTATGAATTAGTGGTATGGAATCTATGAAGAACATGCCATGTCTGGACTCCTGCACTGTCTTCCATCAGCAGGTAAATTCTCGTGGAAAATTGGCTGGAGCTGGTGCACTATGTAAGGCGCTGTATTCAGAGTATATTTCCAGTGTAAACTTAATGCATTAGCAAAGTGGCTGTCCTATTTCTTTCAAGGTCTATACACCAAGTAAAGTAATACTCTTATCCTAAACAATTGAGTTGTGTGGTGGTCCTATTCCTGGAATCCAATTAAGTTGGCAAAACAAAGATATTTTTTTGTCTATAATAACATTGCACACAAAATGCATGTGTAATGTGTTATCTACAGTGGTGGGACTTTGTGCATTGACTTAAGAATGTGAACTATTGATAGTTTCCGGCATTCACTTGTGTGACACATTGAATGGGCATATGTGATTCACAACTTCAAATTGACTGAAAATGACTATGTAACCAATAGTAAAATTTTCTTTGCTTAATTTGTGCTATATATACCTCATAAAAATTGTTGAATAGACACACAAAGCAAACATTTCTTGATTTCTTCTCTACCAACTTAATTAGTTTTGATCATTTTTAGTGCAGAAATGGGTTATGTAAAACTTGTATTCTTTATGCTATATACCTTTGTCGGTCAACTTGTTTTCTCCTCATCCGTACCTCATTTGTGCCCCAAAGATCAAGCTCTTGCTCTTCTACAATTCAAGCACATGTTTACCATTAATCCTAATGCTTCTGATTATTGTTGCGACATAGTAACATACCAAGATATTCAGTCATATCCTAGAACTCTTTTATGGAACAAGAGCACAGATTGTTGCTCATGGGATGGAGTTCATTGTGACAGGACGACAGGACAAGTGATTGAGCTTGATCTCCGTTGCAGCGAACTTCAAGGCAAGTTTCATTCCAATAGTAGCCTCTTTCAACTCTCCAATCTCAAAAGGCTTGATTTGTCTTATAATGATTTCTCTGGATCGTTCATTTCACCTAAATTTGGTGAGTTCTCCAGTTTAACACATCTTGATCTAACAGTTACAAGTTTTTCGGGTCAAATCCCTTCTGAAATATCTCATCTTTCAAAATTATACGACCTTCGTATCTCTAATGTTTATCCATATGAGCTTAGATTCGAACCTCACAATTTTGAATCGCTCCTTAAGAACTTGACCCAATTAAGAGAGCTCCACCTTTACGATGTGAACATCTCTTCCACCATTCCTTCAAATTTCTCTTCTCATTTAACAACTCTAGAGCTTTCAGACACACATTTACGTGGGATATTGCCCGAAAGAGTTTTCCACCTTTCCAACTTAAAAACTCTCTATTTATCAGACAATCCCCAGCTCACAGTTAGGTTTCCCACAACCAACTGGAATAGCAGTTCATCACTCATGGAGTTATATCTCCATGGTGTGAATATTACTGGTAAGATACCTGAATCATTTAGCCATCTAACTTCACTTCATGACTTGGACATGGGTTATTCTAATCTGTCAGGGCCTATTCCTAAACCTCTATGGAATCTCACCAACATAGAGAATTTGTCCCTTAGTGATAACTATCTTGAAGGACCGATTTCCCTGTTTTTGAGATTTGAAAATCTCAAGGAGTTATCACTTGGAAATAACAATTTTGATGGCCGACTTGAGTTCTTATCCTTTAAACAGAAGCTGGATGCAACTTGAATACTTAGATTTTTTGTCCAATTCCCTAACTGGTCCAATTCCTTCCAACGTAAGTGGACTGCGAAATCTACAATCACTCTACTTGTCATCAAACTACTTGAATGGGACTATACCTTCTTGGATATTCTCCCTTCCTTCACTGACAGTGTTTAACTTGAGCAGTAATACTTTCAGTGGAAAAATTCAGGAGTTCAAGTCCAAAACATTACGTATCGTTAGTCTAAACCAAAATAAGCTGGAAGGTCCTATTCCAAAGTCACTCCTAAACCAGCAGTTCCTACTAGCTCTTCTCCTTTCGCACAATAATATCAGTGGACATATTTCTTCAGCTATCTGCAATCTGAAAACATTAATACTACTAAATTTGAGAAGTAATAATTTGGAGGGATCAATCCCACAATGTTTGGGTGAGATGAGTGCAGTTGAGATTTTGGATTTAAGCAACAATAGTCTTAGCGGGACAATTGATACAACTTTTAGTATTGGAAACCCACTCTACATCATTAAATTGGATGGCAATAAGCTACAGGGGAAAGTTCCACCATCTTTGATCAATTGTGAAAAACTGGAATTTCTAGATTTAAGTAACAATGAGTTGAATGACACGTTTCCAAAATGGTTGGGAGAGCTACCTCATTTGCAGATCTTAAAGTTGAGATCAAATAAGTTCTATGGCCCTATAAGGACTGACAACTTGTTTGCTCAAATTCGAGTCATAGATCTCTCATCCAATGGATTTAGTGGAGAGTTACCGGTGAGCCTGTTTCAGAATTTTCAAGCCATGTAAACAATTGATGAGAACAGTGGAACCCGAGAGTATGTAGCAGATATATATTATTATTATTACAACAATTCTTTGATAGTGACAACGAAGGGACTGGATCATGAACTTCCTCGAGTTTTGACTACACAAATAATTATCGATCTCTCAAGGAATAGATTTGAAGGTTGTATTCCAAACATTATTGGAGATCTTGTTGGACTTCGTACGTTGAACTTATCTCATAATGTCTTGGAAGGTCACATACCAGAATCACTGAAACATTTATCTGTACTTGAATCATTGGATCTTTCATCCAACAAAATAGGCGGAGAAATATCACAACAACTTGTGTCCCTCACATCACTTGAATTCTTAAATCTCTCTCATAATCATCTTGTTGGATGCATCCCCAAAGGAAACCAATTTAATACATTTGAGAACAGTTCTTACCAAGGAAATGATGGATTACGAGGATTACCACCCTCAAGAGATTGTAGCCGTGATGATAGGGTACCACAAGAGACAATTCCAGTTGAGCTAGACCAAGAAGAAGAAGATTCACCAATGATCAGTTGGCAGGCAGTTCTCATGGGTTACGGTTGTGGACTTGTTATTGGCCTATCTGTAATATACATAATGTGGTCAACTCAATATCCAACATGGTTTTCGAGGATGGATTTAAAATTAGAACACAAAATTAGTACGAGAATGAAAAGGCACAAGAAAAGATATTAGTGTGCACTGACCTGCAGGTATTCGATCTTTATCCTTCAAAAGATTACTTCTTATATATCGATTTATTAGTGTGTAATTTTAATTATTTATTTTTGAAAATTGCAGGATTCAAGTCTACTGATCAGTTGCTGATGATGCAGATAAAAGCCTTTATCTTTCATAGTTTGTGATGTGTCCATAAAGTGTTTGTTATCCTATGAATAAAGACATGACTTTTCTTCCTTGAGACTCAAATCAGATTATCTTTTCATTTGTCTATGGCTTGTAGAAATAAATTCGACTGATAAACAGAAATCGGACACAAACTGCTTAATCTGTGTCTGTATTTACATTGACTCCTCTAACACCTTTCAATTCCAAACCTTCCAGATATGACATATCATACCACCCCAAACACCTTCCAGTTCCAAATAAATTTTCTAAATATCTAGCTAGATAGAGTTTTGGATGTGGAAAATCCACTCGAGCTGGTGCGCTATGGAGAAGGCATTGTGTTCAAAGTAGATTTTCATCGCTACCCATGTTTGCATTAACAAAGTGACATCCTACTCCTAAAATATAATGAATTCCATTGCAGCATAGAGTGATCCCATAACTACTGGTTGAACTATTTTGAGACATTTGATGTAGACCTTGTAGGAAAACAATAACGAATTAGCTCAAGGAGTACTAAAAGGTTCGTTAAAGAAAATTCTTAAAAACTACATGTGACAACTCGTACTATAAGAGCATGCAAGTTTGAGTCCTCTTCAAAGCATAATATTTAGGGTACTCATCAAATGAGCGTTCTCAACAACAGAGCTCGGATCATTAATTAACAGTATCAGTTCACTTCACATCCTAGTGCACTATCATTCTCTGGAAAAACTTAACAGCAACTTCAGAGCACCCGTTCTTCATGTACCCATGAATCATACGAGTCCATGAATAAACATCTCTAGAAAGCATGTAAGAAAACATCTAGTACCCCCAATCCATTTTTTCCCTCAAGCATTGCATTAACTAAATTCAGTATCATTATTATCAGTTAACTATCTCCTGGGGCCTATTCGACTGATAAACAGAAATTGGAAACTATTTGAATCATTCAATCAATTTCCAACTGAGATAATAGCGGAAGTCGTATGCTTAATATATGGGATGCTCATGGCTTTGTGTCATTTAAGTACCTAAAGAAGAATTTGAGTGTACATAAGACTAATTGGTAAGGTTCTACTGGTTTATAATATAATGTTTAGGGATCACGTACAACGCGCAAGGACAAGATCTTAGTAAAACATGTGATAATCTGCTGTTAGGATATTGGAATCACATTAAAGTTCCTAAAAGACTTCCAATGTCTTCTCTGGTGAAGGGCTAAAGATTATTGGAAATGCTGATAAGTAATTGATTACTTGTCTGTATATTTTTCACATTGTTCCCCGGCCAAAATTTTAGGAAATAGATGCATTGTTGAGCGTATGCTCGAAACCAATAAAGGATACGAAAAGTTCTGTCACAACAAATTCTTAAAAGGGTATATGCATAGTACACTTATCCTAACTATCAAAACCTTTTTTTTTTTTTTTTAACCTTTTAAGTGAAGGTCTATACACAAAGTAACACTCTTATCCTGACTAATCAAGACTTTAACGGATTTTCGATTTGGGACAGGAAGTAATACCTTAAAATCACCAGAACTGCAAATCCAAACAAATTTACATGACAAATTGTGAGAATAAACCGACATCAATTGGATAAAATTTTGGATGAGAAAAACACTTAAAAATGGTGTGATTTCATTGGCTTCAGGTAAAACTTGCATAGTTTCCTCTTAAATGTTCACTTTATACATATCTTCTTTTTTTCTTACCAACCTCTAATGCAAGACTTTTTTCATACACCCAACCGACATAAGAGAGCCAAAACAACTTTTGTGTGTGTGTGTGTTGTGTGTGGAGGGTTGTTAAGAGAGACAAAACAAAGACCTTTTTGTGACATCTTTGAGTTGACTTGAGAATGTGAAATATTGATAGTTTCCAACTTTCATTTGAATTACGGCGCAACGACTGGAGATAGTCTTTACATATTGTGTGACACATTGAATGTGAATATGTAATTGACAACTCTAAAATTGACTGAACATGACAAGGTGACCTTCCTGAAATTGATTACTCCAAAGCAACAACTAAATGTACATAGTAAATTTCTTTTCTTAGTTTGTGCTATATATACCTCATCAAACTTACTGAATATAGACACACAACAAACATTTCTTGATTTCTTCTCTACCAACTTAATTTGTTTTGATCATTTTAGAGCAAAAATGGGTTGTGTAAAACTTTTATTTTTTATGCTATATACCATTCTTTGTCAACTTGCTTTCTCGTCATCCTTGTGCCCCAAAGATCAAGCTCTTTCTCTTCTACAATTCAAGCACATGTTTACCATTAATCCTGATGCTTCTTATGATTGTGAGTTTTCTCATCCAAAAACTCGTTCATGGAACAACAGCACAGATTGTTGCTCATGGGATGGAGTTCATTGTGATGAGACGACAGGACAAGTGATTGAGCTTGATCTCGGTTGCAGCCAAATTCAAGGCAAGTTTCATTCCAACAGTAGCCTATTTCAACTCTCCAATCTAAAAATGCTTAATTTGTCTTGTAATGATTTCACCGGATCGCTCATTTCACCTAAATTTGGTGAGTTCTCTAGCTTGACACATCTTGATTTGTCGGATTCTAATTTTACGGGTCTGATCCCTTCTGAAATCTCTCACCTTTTTAAACTACACGTTCTTTTTATATGGAACCCCACGGGTGGTATATATGACCTTAGTCTTAGTCTTGGGCCTTACAATTTTGAACTGCTCCTTCAGAACTTGACCCAATTAAGAGAGCTTGCCCTTTATGGTGTGAACATCTCTTCCACCATTCCTTCAAATTTCTCTTCTCATTTAACAACTCTAGAGCTTTCAGACACACATTTACGTGGGATATTGCCCGAAAGAGTTTTCCACCTTTCCAACTTAAAAACTCTCTATTTATCAGACAATCCCCAGCTCACAGTTAGGTTTCCCACAACCAACTGGAATAGCAGTGCATCACTCATGTACTTATATCTCAGTGATGTGAATATTCCTGGTAGGATACCTGAATCATTTAGCCATCTAACTTCACTTCATGACTTGGACATGGGTTATTCTAATCTGTCAGGGCCTATTCCTAAATCTCTATGGAATCTCACCCACGTAGAGTGGTTGTCCCTTAGTGATAACCATCTTGAAGGACCGATATCCCAATTCTCGACATTTAGAAAGCTTAGGCAGTTATACCTTGGATATAACAACTTTGATGGCCGACTTGAGTTCTTATCCTTTAACAGAAACTGGACGCAACTTGAAGCATTAGATTTTTCATCCAATTACCTAACTGGTCCAATTCCAACCAATGTAAGTGGACTACAAAACCTACTATGGCTCGAATTGTCATCAAACAACTTGAATGGGACTATACCTTCCTGGATATTCTCCCTCCCGTCACTATCTTTGCTACACTTGAGTGATAACCATTTCAGTGGAAAAATTCAGGAGTTCAAGTCCAACACATTGTCTGAAGTTGATCTTAGACAAAATCAGCTGGAAGGTCCTTTACTAAATTCACTCCTAAACCAGCCAAACCTAGAATTTCTTCTCCTTTCGCACAATAATATCAGTGGACAGATTGCTTCAGTTATCTGCAATCTGAAAACATTGGTAGTACTAGATTTGAGAAATAATAATTTGGAAGGAACAATTCCACAATGTTTGGGTGAGAAGAGTACAGTTAGTGTTTTGGATTTAAGCAACAATAGTCTTAGTGGGACAATTAATACAACTTTTAGTATTGGAAACTCTTTCAGGGTCATTAGCTTGAATGGGAATAAGCTAATGGGGAAAGTCCCACGATCTTTGATCAATTGCAAGTATTTGACACTTCTTGATCTAGGTAACAATCAGTTGAATGACACATTTCCAAACTGGTTGGGATACCTACCTGATTTGAAGATTTTGAGCTTGAGATCAAATAAGTTGCATGGTCCCATTAAACATTCAGGGAATAGAAACTCGTTTCCGCAACTTCAAATTATGGATCTATCATCCAATGGATTTAGTGGGAATTTACCAGAAAGTCTTTTGGGGAACTTGCAAGCAATGAAGAAAATTGATGAGAGTACAAAAACCCCACAGTATATTTCTGATCCATATTCTGCTTATTACGATTATTTGATGACAATTACAACAAAGGGACAAGATTATGATTCTGTTCGAATTTTGGATTCTAACATGATTATCAATCTCTCAAAGAACAGATTTAAAGGTCATATTCCTAACATTATTGGAGATCTCGTTGGACTTCGTACCTTGAACTTATCTCATAATGTCTTGGAAGGTCATATACCAGCATCGTTGCAAAATTTATCTGTACTAGAATCATTGGATCTCTCATCTAACAAAATCAGCGGAGAAATTCCTCAACAACTTGTGTCCCTCACGTCACTTGAAGTCTTAAATCTCTCTCACAATCATCTTGTTGGATGCATCCCCAAAGGAAAACAATTTGATACATTTGAGAACAGTTCATACCAAGGGAATGATGGGTTACGTGGATTGCCACTCTCAAAACATTGTGGCAGTGATGATCAAGCGACAACTCCAGCTGAGCTAGATCAAGAAGAAGAAGAAGAAGAAGAAGAAGATGAAGATTCACCAATGATCAGTTGGCAGGCGGTTCTCATGGGTTACGGTTGTGGACTTGTTATTGGACTGTCCGTAATATACATAATGTTGTCAACTCAATATCCAACATGGTTTTCGAGGTTGGTTGTAAGATTGGAACACAAAATTACTACGAGAATGAAAAAGCACAAGAAAAGATATTAGTGTGTAGATACCTGCAGGTATTCAACTTGATCGCTATCTTTTCAGAAGATTACTTCTTATTTATCGATTTATTAGTGTGTATCTTTAATTCTTTATCTTTCATAGTTTGTGATGTTTCCATAAAATGTTTGTTATCCTATGAATAAAGATATGACTTTTCTTCCTTTTGAGACTCAACCAGATTTTGCTTTCAGTTGTCTAGGGTATGTAGATATAAATTCGACTGATAAATAGAAGCCGGACACAAACTTGAATCTTAAGATCATTCAATCAGACGACATGTGCCATCACTAAAAACATTGTATTTCAACTCTTTCACATTAACACAAACATAGAACACTCGACTTTAAGTTCAAAAACATAAAATAAATCTGTAGTTACAGAGTTCGAAAGTACTTTTATACAGACTCATGATGTTCCTTCATCAAAAGATCAAAGAAACATCATGAAACCATGGACCAAAGTTGCAGTCTGCTATCTTAACGTTTTTTCATTGAAGCAGCAGCAAAATGCCCGATGGAATATCTGGTATCCAACATGGGCAGCTCGTAGCGTTGTGTCATTTAAGCACCTAAAGATAAATTTGAGATAAATAAGATGAATTGGTGAAGTTCTACCAGTTGATAATATAATGTTTAGGGATCACGTACAACTCCCAAGGACAAGATCATAGTAAAACATGTGACAATCTGTCAGGATATTGTTCAACATACAATAACTTGAATAGCAACTGCCACAATGGAGTTAGTCTAGCAGTTGAAAAGTTGGAGAAATAACCTTGGAAACCAAGGTTAGAATCCTAGCAGAGATGATACTGGAAGAACTTTTCCCATCTAAGTCTCGGATGGTAGAGTTACCCAAAATCTATGTTGGTGGAAGGTATCTGGTACCAAGTGAATTAATCGAGCAGAATACAAGCTGACCAGGATATCACTGCTATACAACAACAACTACACATCAGTCCTAAAAAACAACTTGCATAGAGACCTGCAATAATGTTCAAAGCCCAAAATAAGATCTGAAACTTCATTTAGGAAGAAATCAAGCAGAACCGCGTGACTATAGGTGAGGTTTATTGTGATCAACTATAGGTGAGGTTCAGATTTATTAATTTGCGAACCTCTCCATAATTTCAATGTTTCGGTTCAAAGATTAAGATTCAGAAAAAATAAAGTAGAAAACAAAAAAAAATACCTCGCTAAACAGACTTTGGAACCAGGTCTGTCAAAAATGTATCCTCCTTGATCTGTCAAGCTATGATTTAGCTGATTTTGATGAGTCGAGATTCCATCAACAAGCTGCAGCAATTATCAGCTCTACTTATCAGAACCTTGTTTATCCCAGCATCTAACATTGCTTTTCTCAAGGCAGCGGCATGATCCCACATCTCTGCACCAGCATAAATGCTTGAGAGTTACGTTGCACATAACACCCTAAATGATTTGGTTGCGACTCAAGCAATAGTTGTGCTACTTGATTTCCCAATTCAATAGCTCCATCAAGTCTACAAGCACCCATCAAAGCCCCCAATACAGTAAAGGCATCTTCTTTATGAAGTCGTACGCTTCCTGCTGTAGCCCAGCTCTCCCTAAGAGATCAACCACACAACCATAATGTTCCATCTTAGCTACAAGTCCAAATTCATGTGACATTGCTTCAAACAATTTAAACCCGAAATCAACAAGCTTGGCACGCGCACAAGCTGATAGAACAGCCACGAAGGTAATCTCATTTGGTTGCAGTCCCTTTGCCCTCATCTTGTCATACATTGTTAATGCATGCAAGTAACATATATAAATGAAAGGCAATGAAACAGTGCTAAATTAAGAAAGGGAGATTTGGTATATAGCTTAGAGAAGATTTGGGCTTCTTGAAGTGTAACAGCCCAAAGCACAAAACACTGAAGGCCCAATCTGCTCATGGACCCAAACCAGCAAAACAAAAGAAAATCAGAATCGTACATAAAGTTGAATCTTTAGATCATTCAATCAGACAATCAGTAAAAACATTGTATTTCACTCAACTCTTTCACATAACACAAACATACAACACTCGACTTTAAGTTCAGGAACATAAAAATCTGTAGTTACAGAGTTTGAAGATATTTTTCTACAGACTCATGATTGTCTGTAATAAGGTATCACACAAAATGCATGTTTTTTCACAATTGGTTGTGTTATCAAATAACTACATGAACTCTAAATACTCATACATAGAAATTTTCTTCTCTTTTTTAGTTTTGTAATAGAAAGGCAAAGTTGTGTGGGCAGGGTTGTTGATTTTTGACTTGGAAGTCAAGGTCTATGCACCAACCAACACTATATATTATCTTAACCAGTCAAATTAGAGTTTTCATCCAATTACCTAACTGGTCCAATTTCATCAAACCACTTGAATGGGACTATGCCTCCCTGGATATTCTCCCTCGCGTCACTATCTTTGCTACAAGTGGTGGGACTTTGTGTTGTCGCTTTCATTTGAATCTTTCTATGTTATCTTATTTATCCTCCCTTCCATCACTCGTAAACATACATAAAAGTAGTAATTTTCATTTGTAGAGTACGTTTGTGGAACTTTTTAGTTGTGTAAATTTTATTTCAAGATAAGTAAAAGAAGCCAATATCTGAATTTACTCTGAAAATTTTAAAAAGTGACCTTCATTTTTAATTTTCTCTGGAACGAAAATGGACTAATGAACCTAAGATCATGCTGAAAGACAGAGTCGATGGACAACAGGTGAATATCATAACTTTTACTATTTTAATAAAGATTTGAATTGAGCTTGATATTTTCATTGGAACAAACTCTCATTCTTTTGTTAAAAGTTGAATTTGGTAACAAACACAAGGTCAAATACTTAAACATGTGTATCTTGAGGCGTAGAGAAAGCAAATTTTTGACAAAAGTAAGCCATTATTTAAATCAATTCACCAAAGTAATATGTTTTTTTGAAAATTTACAGAACTAGTATATATAAACGTATTCCTGAGTAACGTTTTAGGCTATATTTTATTAAAAAAAATTCGGACGTGTAAAATATATGGGCTGACGGCGTTAAATAAAGAAACGCTACTAGGGGTAAAACGTTACTCACAGTAATGTTTCTTTAAAATCCATTTACACACACGGTCTTTTAGGTTGCTTAGTACATTTCTTGTTAATGTATCAAGTGGAGTACTTTTAACGGGTTTTAGTTGTGTTTATATCCTTTCAATTAGTTGTTGTAAGGTAACTTCAATCCAAAATACCAACAATGCACAACGTTTATTTTTTTTCGTTCTTGTCCCTAGTTTTGAATAAACTATGTTTGTGTGCATAACCATGTTCTATTGGATTTTTCTTGTGAAAATCAAGTGAACAAAAAGGATAAAATAAATAAATAACAGTGATGATTTTTCTTTCAATTTTCCGCCTAGTGTTCGATGAATTATAGTGATAGATTACCACCTCAAATTAACACCTTAGCGAGAGAAAAATTCTCTCGAGTTAGAAAACCAACATTATACATGTTGAGAATATATACTAAGAAAAAAGAGAGTAAAGAACCAAACAAATGAATATTTTTAATAACAAATTAAAGCCTTTGTCAATAAGGCAACAAACATTCTATTTTTTAGCAAAAGGTATAGGAATTCAAATGTATGTCTGTACAAAACCAAAGCCAATAAACTCCACTGTATAAGCATTTTCACCTATGCTAGATTTAACTAATTTATCACAACAATCCAAGAAGCCTAGCTGCTAGAAAATTTGATCAGCTCACCATATTTACAAAAGAATGGATGAAATATCATTAACATGTGCTCACTAGATAATAAGTTTTAACGTCTGAGAAAGTGAAATTACCACCACTCGTGAATCCATGCCTGCATATATGTACACAAAATATTCTATTATAACATAAATATTGTTGAGCGTATGCTTGAAACCAATTAAGGGTACGAAAACCTTTGAATATGCTAATATATCTAGGTTTATTGTGCAAAATTTTGTAGTGAAATCTATTCGCAATCGAGAACTTGAAAACTGCAAGCCTAAAAGCATCTGCATTTTCAAAAGCTTGTTCTTCCCTGACAAGTAATTCACTCCAGTTGGCAGCAACATCTGGAGTTCCATCAGTGATCCATTGGTTCGACGGTGCAGGAATTGGAGTATCAGCACTCACTTGTTCTTCCTCAGCACTTCCGAGAGAAACCGCT